>SCLH01000407.1:204838-234395 GCA_004367855.1 Oikopleura vanhoeffeni | reverse complement strand
TTCAAAAATTTATATTTTTGATTTGGGTCGAAATTTGAAAAAAACGCTTCTAGACCGAGTTTCTATTTTGTTCTGTGCTATGGTCGAATTTGATTGGATTCCAAATATATAACCTAGGAGGAGAAATAGATATTGGTGAAAAAAATGCTAAAAAATCGCAAAAAATCGTAGTTTTCAGAATTTCTAGAAAAACTGAGGATTTTTGAAACAACGCTTCTAAGACCTAAGTTTATAATCATTAACGTAGAATATCGATTGTCATAATTTGAGCTGCATTTACAATAAACCCTGGGAGGAGATAATTCTGAAAATTTGTCGAGGAGACACCTGTACTGGTAACGTACTAGAGTGTCATCGGAACAAAGTCATGACCATGGTTTTGACAAGATTTAAGGGTAGATTCTATCAACAGCTATCCTTAATTTGCCCTAGTTCTTTCGTTAGGCTATTTCTCATCCAATAAAGTCATTCCAGCGACCAGTAACCTTAAGAGGGTTGTCGTGTCTGATTTGCCAAATCTTGCAGAGTCATTTCTGGAAATCTGAACCTTGACAAATAATTCCAAAATGCAATTCGTAGACCTAGCCTTAATCATGTGAAATCAAAAGTCAAACTGAAATTTTGATGAACACACAATCGTTACAGTAGTCGTAACAGAAGGTCACTTCATCGAAATTTCAAATCTAATCCCCTCCCGAGACATATATCGAATTGTTCACAAGTTGACATAATACGTGAATACGCTGGACTAAGATTCGTAGGAGAGCGATTCACATTTCAATGACTGAATTTTTCTAGCGGTCCAATAAACCGACGATTTTGGCCGGTTTTTCCAACGATTTTGGCTAAAAATCTATCTCCTCCTAGATTTAATTTCAAAATGGGGCCAAAATTTTTAAAAGTACAACGCTTGTAACATGCCTCAGATTCGTCAGGAAGCTTTTTTCTTAAAATTTCCATTCATACTGCAAAATAAGATTTTTGAAAAAAAAAAATGTAGCTTCGTTTTTTCGACAGAGGCTCAAAAGAAAGCGAAACCATGGGATGCACTTACCCAAGCCATATTTTTAGTTTTAGCTGGTCAAATCTTGAACAAACATATGTATTTGAACATAATTTCGGAAAACAAATACTTAGAAAAAAATCGCAAAAAAAACAAAATTTCGAATTTTTTTTTTTTGTTGATTTGATCAAGAAATACATTTTGTAGACATCCCGAAGCAATTTGGGTGCACTCTGAATTGCCAATTTAAGTTGCAATTAAAAATCAGACCATGACACCCCCTTAAACAGAAAAATACGGGTATTCGGTGATAGTGGAGTCAAATCAAAACAATTTCATAAAAGCTCTGGTTGGGAGATGGCGCACATACTTTTCCCATTTATTTAAAAATACAACCATTGTTTTATTTTCAAAAACCTCGGAGGAGTGGCTTTTTGGTGAAAATCAGCCACTCCTATTTTAAAGCTCGTGTCCGATTTGGACAGCCATTGTGACTTACTTTTCTCATGCAAGATGTTTGTTTCCAATACTTATCACGTGGGAAATACCTTTTGTCTATTTAATGCGTTTATTATATAACTTATACAGGGGAGAGCAAATGGGCAACATTGAGACCAATGGGCAACAACTTTGAGCCCAAATTGATGCGACATTCGGCTAAAATGATGCCAATGGGCAACAGTGAGGGCAATGGGCAACACCTGAGGCCAAAAGCCTCGGTGTTGCCCATTGGTCCGCACCCAATGTATTCGCACCAATTCCACAATAAAACCATTTTCATTAATCTTGAAGACCACCCTCTTAATAATTTAATAATGATACTTTTTCATTCGCAACGTTTCCCTATTTCGCATCATCAAAGCTTCAAAACCCACAGTTTTTGAACTGTTCTAGACTTGGAATATTCGAAGTCATAAACTGTAAATTGTATTTTCAAAAAGCTTGATTGTGAAGCGAAACGTTGCAAATAAATATTTTTCAGTATAATGAACTTATATTAAGGTTGGTCTTTATTGCGCAAAGGGGTGTTTTGTTAATGGCAAGATATGTCTCCGAGAAGGCGAAACATGTGCAGGAATGGCCATTTTAGTGGGAAGTTCACACGCAATGTATTATTGTATACAGCAAGCAAGTATTTTGACCCAGTAAGTTAACAACCATACAATTGGGGGGTTTTTGGGGGTCTCTCCTAATGTGGGGCGAAGCCACATGAAGACACTTACGGGGGGTTTCCCCGTCAATATAGGCCGTGCCCCACAAACGTTCACCGCAATGTATTATTGGTATCGCAGGCCAAATAATTTGACCCAGTAGTTATAAATATTTTTCTTCTATTATAATTTCTTCAAATAATTTTACTATCTGTTTGTCTTGGGACAAACGGTCTGAATTTGGCTTAAGGATGTGGGGCACGATAATTGAGATTTCTCAGAAAATTTTTTTGTTTGGTTCCTACTTCTTGTAGAGAATTTGTACGCACTGGGATTTTTTACCGTTAATCGGATTTTTCTGAATTTTAGAAGTATTTTAAAAAATAGGTTTACAATTTATATTAGATTTATCACCGAAAAATAAAAAACTTCACTAAGTCGTTCTGGCGATAATTTGGAAGGCAAAAAATGACGAAAAAATCTCCCGCTCGGACCTTAATCCAGGCTTTGCGGTAATTTGATGTACAAAATTGAAAATTTCCTATACTATTTTTAAGGTGGAGTAGGCCTTCTGCGTGAAGGCTCCAAATATCGCTGTTTTGACCACTGAGGGGAAAATTTTGAAAAACGAACATTTTCCGCTCCGAGATGCGCATCTTATATTTGGAATTAATACGCACGATAAAAGAAAAGTGATTCGAGATGAATGAGAGTAGGCTTTTTAGTGCTTTTGGGACGCCTACTAACAACCATTTTCTTTGAGCGTAGGTGAGGTATCAGATGCTCTGAAAATGTACTGGGCACCTTCCTTAAGGGGATTGTGGGTGCTTCCAGAATTTGTTGGGGAAAAATAAGCCGTTTTTAAAACTCAAATATCTTTGTGAGCAATTGGATAAACTTTATTTTTCCAATTGTATATTGTAGTCCGTAACCTTGAGAAATCAAAAATTGATTAATTTTTAGAAAATATTATCAAATCAACTTTTAAATGCATAAAACCTGATTGCTTGTATTTTTCTTCATTGAAGTATACAATCATATCCACGTTTCCAAAAATCACATAATGCCGATATTATTGATCAAAAAAATCTCTAAATTCGCAACCAAGAATATTTTATAAATTCATCTTAATTCGCCGGAAAATGTTTTTGAAAATTCCTTGCTTTAGTTAAATATAGGCAAAATGTAGATTATTTTACAAAACAAAGTATACCTCACGCACGGTACATGCGATTTCTTTTCTCTTTTTCATAAATCCTTCTCTATTATCTTCCTTTTTAACCAAGGAAATTTTAATAATTTTTTTTATATTTCTCGCAATCACTATTTCATGCTGATTAAATGCGCGCCATTATTACATTGATTAAGCTAAAAATTTAAATATTGAAAAGGCGCAAAAATCTGAACAACTATCATATTAAAATACTTTCATTTAGAGTAACTTTTTCTTGCGAGTTGATTTTTTGTATTTTGAAATGATACCATATCTAGAATAGTTTTCCGTTTTCCAGTATAATGCAAGTCCGAAATGATATTTTTTGGAAATTTTATAGAATATTGGTCAAAAATTTCCAATTTAATTTTGGTCTGAATCTCCGTGAAAATTGATAACTCATGGGTTATTTTGTTTTTAATCATCTGTCATTATTCGGGCATTTCAGTTAGCAAGCGATTTCAATGTTCTAGAACAAAATATCCAGATATAATTTGGTGTTGTTTTTAATTGCAAACGATTCATGAGATGCTGGATGATCAGGTGCAATTAAAAAAAATACAGAATTTGCGACCGTGGTCGAAATAACTACTGCATGTGGATGTCAGAGGAATGTGAATGACATAAGATTGCATGAGAAGCAATCTATGTCATTTACCTTCTCTTGTCATGACAGAAGATTGTTTTTAACAACAATCTTCTGTCATAGACACTCAACACCGAACCAGTTTCTCCCTGAAACATTTCTGCTCATTAGGACTTTAACTGTGGTCGAATAAAGGTTGATATATAAAAAGGATATTTTGAGTTTTAGTATTAGAGATTTGCCTCTATTTTACAGTGGAGCCCTTAGCCTTAGAGATGGAACCTGAGATGCATTTTCAAGGACGGATTTTAAGCAGAATTTTGGGATGGATAAAATTTATCTTTTTCATAATTTAATGTTTTTTGAGCTGTAAGTTCACTTTTTACAATTTCATGAATAGGTTATATGTGTCATTCTAAGTGTGACCTGCATTTGTAAATAATAAACTTATAGTCGGATTTAAACTGGCATTTTTAGTCAGTTCTAAAAATTTTGATTGACTTTAGGCTCGTTATATTGTTGCTTTCGGGTTGGNAAACGATTCCCGAGGTGCTGGATGGTCAGGTGCAATTGCAAAAATACCGAATTTGCGACCGTGGTCGAAAATAACTACTGCACCCACAATCCCCTTAAACAGGGAGGCCTTCTCGGGAGGCCTAAATATACCAGATTCCGAGTTTTTATTGTATAACTCCCCGAAATTTGTTCTTATCAAGTTCAAATTTTAACAGTATATGCGGCTGTTTTTCGATTTTTTAGAGCAAAATTTGTCTCTGTGCGTCTAAGCGGACGTTTTTTTGTGCGTCTAAGCGAACGTTTTGAAAATTTTCAATAACGTCCGCTTAGACAAATACGACAGTTTATAGTAGTAAGTATATAAGTATATAGTAGTTACTAATTTATACGACAAAACCGGGTAAATTTATTTTGTCCGTTTAGAGAGATTTTTTAATTTGAAGTTTCGAAAATAACATAAAATGTAAAAAAAACTTTTAATTTAAGTTTTTGGCAGTAGTTCTTTTTTTATGAGGTTCACCAGTGTCTACAGCGAATTTGGCTCCAATTGTAAGCTCTCCAGGGGTGATTTAGAGCCGAATAAGTCTAAGCGGACAAAACTGGGTAAGTCTAAGCGGACAAAACCGGATTTTGCGAATTGTCCGCTTAGACAAAAACCACAGTAGTATTTTTATATCTATAGGCTATAGAACCCCCATAAAGAACTTGCATCATTACTTTTGTTCACAAAGATACATGATCAAAAATCAAGAAACAAATAGAAATAGGCGCTCTCATAAATTAAAAAATTAATTTTTCGTCTTTCTTATGTAAATGTTATTTTTAAATTGCGTGCACCATTTCTACTGGAATATCGTTCTATTGTAAAATTTTTATCTTTAGAGTCTAAAGTTTAGACTATCATAATAATTTCAGGACGTGGTTCCCAAAGTTGAAAGAGAAACTGAAGTCCCGGACCTATATTATAAAGAAGAAAATGCCGATCAACTTTTTGAATCGTTCTCAATTTCAATAAACGTCGGGGGAAAACGGAAAAATAACGAAAAATCAAGCACGGAATTGGGAACTAAAAAATGGAAAAAGGAGCTCATTTATATGGAAAAATTTGACGACGACCTTTTTGACAACCTTGACGAAAGTGATCATGTAAATATTTGTCTTGTAGTTGAAGCCACTTCTTAAGCCAACATTTTTATATAATTCGGCTTTTGAAAACGACTCATCCGATTGAGTTCTTAGATTGCGCAAACTGAGCAAATATTTAGAGATAAATAAATTTGAAAAAATGGTCCGAATCAGACCATTGTTTCCGTTTTTTTAAGAAAAACTGATAATTAAACAATTTCAGTAATCTCAGAAAAAAATCTAAAAATGGTCGATTCGGACCAATTGTTTTTTATTAACTAGATATCGGATGAGTCGTTTTCAAAAGCCAAATTATATACAAATTTTGGCGAAAAATTCCCAGGAGGCCCCGTAATCGATATCAAAGCGTCTACGTTTGACCAATGAGAGCACCGGATATCACGAGAGTGACCAGTAAGAGCTTAAAAATAAGTCCAAACGCGAAAGTAAAGGCCTAGGGATCCCAATTTCTGATATATGGACAAAACGACAGAAATTCTGAGATTTTTGGCTATTTTCGAGGTGCCTTTATGTGGACAAAACGAAATCCTTGAAATTTTATGGAAGTCATTCTTTCAAAGACTAGAGAGCAACCCAAAAGAAAGTAGCAATCGGTATTTTTGCTGATTACGGCTTAACCGGTAATCGGATCGGTGAGAAACAAAGTGCATTGCGGGTACCGACTCTTTGACTATGGGCTATAATTGAAATTTATTGAATCGGTTGTATCGATTTCGAGCACATTTGATCCGATTGCGGGTTGCTCTGAAAAAAACCCCGCCTATGTTTATTGTCAAAAACCATAAAATTATGATGTATATTATTATTTTGACTTTTTTCTTCGTTTTTGCGCTATCTCATTTTTAATTGAAGGCTGGTGTTGTTCAAAACACCCTTTTTCGGAAAATTGAAATACTGAGAAATTAAATAAATATCGTAAAACTTTGGCTTCCATTCTAGCCCTTCAGCGCCATCTTTTCATTTTTTGAGAGCATTTTTGGAAAAATTTTTATCATATAGACAAAACGATACTTTTTCACCAGGACAAACGAGAAAAATTAGCTTCTCCTTATGAACACATTTAACAGTTAACTTTTAGATAAAGCAAGAGAACGATCACTTTGTCGTCAGCAAAACCAAGGAAAATCAGAGAAAACCAAATACTCGTGTACCCGGTTATATTTGTGAACTCCTTCAAGTCAAGAAATCAGCTAATTCCAATATCTACAAAAAAGTCCTCTTTTATTTCAAATTTAACGAGACGGTGTTTATCTATCGCCTAAGAGGAATTTCAACAGATTTTTCACTCGACCTACGCTGTGAAAATATGGGAGGATGTTCAGTAGCTAAAATACAACCTGGTGAAAATTTGAGAAAAATTATTGCTGAAAATGGCGAAAATAAGCAGTCAAAACAGACAATGTTTGCATATTCAGTTGCAAATAAAAATGACTCCCGATACTACGATGTTAATAATTATGATATTCAAAGTTTTGAAGTATTCAGCGAACATAAATGCACAGGCAAAAAATGGAACAAAGGTCGTGTTCAGAATTTAAAAGAAACAGTATTAAGTAGCAGCGTTGCTTTTTGGTCACGCGTGATCAAAGTCCGTTTTTTGTTGTATTATTTAACTTTAATTCTGGAAAATATTTGCTGAAATTTTCGAACTAGATTTTTTAAGGGGGTACAGATCGGTTCACAGAATTTTCTTAAAATTTGGGACCAGACTGATTTGGGTAAAAAATGGCAATTGTCTATTTGGAAATAATATCTTTTCTTTTTAATCACAAGTTCGGCGAGGCGGCGACTTCAAAGTCCGAAAACGAAAATCACATTTTCTGACTAAGTACTAATCGGCTCGACAAAATTATTTTTGCGAAATAATACTCAGGCACCTAGCTTGAATCCGGCCGGTTTAGATTTTCTAAAAAAATACTGGTTCGTGAAATATTTTCTTATCTTACGTACTCATCTCATGAATGATTAAAATGTTGGTATTGGATCTGTAGTTATTAAGAAAAATTGCTTTTGATTTCGGATTTAAAAAGTATTTTTTTGTTTTCTCTTTGTTAAGGGAGTGGGTGACGATAATTGGGCTATTTTTTGCTTGTTTTCAAGGGCGGTTTCTGAGAAACCTGGATAAGGAAATTATTTTTTTAATATGTAGTACAACTGGATCCCCTTAAGTATGGGAATGATGTGAGTACTCCTTTAGTCTTAAGATCATCGAAAATTTTAACCTACGCTCAGAAAATGACTTTTAGTAAGCCTCCCAAAAAGCACTAAAAAGCTATCTCCTCTTTCGTTGATATCATTCCTTTCGTATATTTGACAGTCTGTCTCATTAATCTGATACGGAACTATCTAATTGGAGAGGTTTTTTGACATTTGTGCTCTGGTGTCAAAACAGCAATTTGGGAGGCTCACTAAAGGCTATCTCCGTCCTACTATTTCATTGAATTTTTTTGATTATTCTGCAACGTGTTTACCTGGGTGGCTTTAACTTGAGTGAAGCCATTTTGAAATTTTCGTCTTTGGGTGTTTAAAAAATCGTTCGGTGAATTTTGTTTTTTGAAGATTTGAAATCATTTTGAGCATAAAAACAACCAAATATGGATTTTAATTATTTTTTTCCCAGCGTTTTTGAAGTCAAATGAGTTTAATCACAAAAGTTTGCTAGAGTAAATTTTAGATCAATATATGGGTACTACTGGATAATATCTGAAATCACATGTAACCTTCACCTTAATTTCAGCCCCCCTAAACTCGATTTTTTGTGAAAAAATTTTGAAATTCAAAAAAAAACTTTAAGGGGGTAGCGGTCGCATAAATGTACTTTTGTACTCCAATCTACCAGAATAAAAAACTGCTTGGAAACTTTTGAGAATAGCCATATGGTAGATCTATCCTTGATCTACGATAAGAATTTATCAGAATAATTTTTGGTCGACCCTGGTGACCACCATAGGGCGAGTTCTAGAGCACCTAACCGAATTTTCAAATTACTACTCCTCCTAGAGCTTGCATACGATCTCACTCAAACTTGGCATCAACCACGGAAACTTATGGTTGTTAGTTGATGCAGCGGATTTTTGAATTTCCAACTGGTTTTTTCTAGAACTGCGAAAAACCGCCTAATTTCAAGATTTTCGCTCTTCAAAGTACTACTCCTCATAGGTTACATTTCAGAATGCAGTATAAATTTGGGAAAAGATGGAGGAATATGTTTTTGTCTTTTTGATGCAGCTGAATTTTGAAATATTTTGATAAATTCTAGAGAATCGCATTTTAGTAAACGGGAAGTGAAAACTCGAAAATAAAAGTCGTCGTATTTAGTCGAAAGTACCATCAAATTAAAGCTTGGGTGATGCCGAGAAGAAAATCTGCTTACAGCTTTTTGATACTTTGAGGTTTTCTGGTCGAAAATTGGCTTTCAATGTTTTCCANTATGGTTTTCCCGTAATCGTCATGAGAAGAGGTGGCCCACCTAAAAAAAATACCTAAGGCTTTTAGAGCGGCGGGGGTATGTAACCTCAACCACGATAGCAGCGCAGCTCGCATACCATTCTACTAAAACTTGGCATGAACCACAGAAACAATAATGCTCATTATTTGTCCGAAACACATTTTTGAGTTTCGGACTAGTATTTTCTAGAACTGCCAAAAACCGCCTAATTTCAAGGTTTTCCCTCTTCAAAAGCCTAAGGATCCGAGGTTTAATTTCAGAATGCAGTATAAATTTGATAAAAGACGGAGAGAACATATGTTTTCGGTTTTCTTTCGGAACCAGAATTTTGAAATGTTTTTGTTGAATTCTAGAAATCCATTTTAGTAATCCGGAAAGTTAAAACTCGAAAATAAAAGTCGTGATTTAGTCGAAAGTACCATCAAATTAAAGCTTGGGGTGGGCCGAGAAAAAAATCTGCTTACAGCTTTTTGATATTTTGAGGTTTTTCTGGTCGAAAATTGGCTTTCAATGTTTTCCAAAAAAAATACACAGAAAAATTCTCAAAAAATGAAAATTTCGAACTTTTTTTTGGATTTTTGTTTTTTTCAATAAGTTTATGCTTTCTGAGTGATCCCTAGCAATGTCGTGGCATTTTTACACCACAAAGTACCCTAAGAGTGCGACCGCTACCCCCTTAAGGTCTTTTTTTTATAAAATAAGAAAAATTACCGTCCATGTCGTGGATCACAGGCGGCCATCATGTTCTTGGAATCGAAAAGTTGTTGTGTTAATTCAGGAACAGTAACGGCTCGGTATTGTGATGAACCTCTGGCGGTGAGAGGGGCAAAACCGGGCATGAAGAAATGAAGTCGTGGAAATGGAACCTGAAATATGAATTAATTGGAGTCAAATTAAAACGAATCGAGTTATTTTACATAATGGCGTCATAACCGTTCTTTTCGTTTGGCGTCCTAGAAGAAAAATGAAGTATTTTTTCAAAATTGATACACGTAGGTGTTTAAAAAAATTACCAAAAAAATACGTTTGTATGATACATATGTCAAATACGTTTTGTTCCCAATGCATCTTTTAAAAGTTCTGTAAAATACCATGAGTGCGAAATTTAAATTAATATGACGCGTCCTACTAAAAGACTTTACTGTAAATTTGATTCGGCAAAATATGTTTGTTAACTTTGGAGTCACATTTCAATTTAATCAACAATTGTATACATTAGAAATATCATAATCCGTAATATGTCAGTGAAGGTATATTTCGCATCATTTTTAAAAAATTTATAAGTGCATAAAAAAACGCAAAACAAATTTTGTACTTTACAAAACATGACTTACCATGTTGACGGCGAGTTTTCTCAAATCAGCATTAAGTTGCCCAGGGAATCTCAAGCAAGTAGTTACTCCAGACATGGTAGCAGAAACCAAATGGTTCAAATCACCATAAGTTGGGTTGGTCAATTTGAGTGTTCGGAAGCAGATATCATAAAGAGCTTCATTATCAATACAGTAGGTTTCGTCTGTATTTTCGACCAACTGATGAACAGATAATGTGGCGTTATATGGTTCAACAACGGTATCTGAAACCTTTGGCGATGGCACGACCGAAAAAGTATTCATAATTCTGTCAGGGTATTCTTCTCTGATTTTGGAGATTAAAAGAGTTCCCATACCGGATCCGGTACCACCACCTTAATTTTTAATAAATTAAATTTTCGTAAATTGAACAAAAATCTACTTTAAAAAAAACGTTACCGAAAAAGAAAAAGCATTATTGACATTTTGATCAGTGAAAATACCGGTTTAAGTTTAAACTGGCATTTTGCATTGGATTATTGTAAAAAAGGATAAAAATAATACGATTGATTGAAGTTTTATTTGAGTATTTCTGTATTTTTGAGAATTTTTATATTTTTAGACAGATATCAAACATCATTATCATTTTGGAGTAAGGAAAAAGACTCATTTTAAAAACAAAAAAGTTTTGAAAAATATTAATGTTAAACGTTATAAAAGGATTGATGCTAAAAGTTATAAAATAGTTTTATTTATTTAAAAATCTATTCAACAAACTAATTATCAAATCTTCAGTTTATTTACCTAAAGAGTGCGTAAGCTGGAATCCTTGAAGGCAATCACACGATTCGGCCTCTTTTCTGACTACATCCAAAACAGAGTCGACCAATTCGGCCCCCTCAGTATAATGTCCTTTGGCCCAATTGTTTCCGGCGCCAGATTGGCCAAAAACAAAGTTATCTGGTCGAAAGAGGGCGCCAAAGCTTGATGATCGGACAGCATCCATGGTGCCCGGTTCGAGATCGACGAGGATAGCTCGGGGTACATATTTGTTTGAACCAGCTTCGTTGTAATAAACTGAAATGCGGTCGAGTTGCAGGGATTTGTCACCAACGTACATACCGTCTGGGTCGATGCCATGTTCTTCTGAGATTACTTCCCAAAATTTGGCACCAATCTAGAATTTTTTTATAAAAGTATTCAACAAATTTCGAACAAATCTTTTTGCTCTTTAAGGGTATCCCTGCTTTCAAAACATGTCCAGGTCTGCATTTGTTAACGTTACGAAAGCCTCTTAAATCCCAAAAATCACTATCACCACCCCTTAAGTTGATTTGACATCCGGTTCACCGGATATAACCGGAATGTAATTTTTGGTAGGTTCGAATCTCGATGGCCAATTTTTTTTTTTTTTGCATTAGCCGGAAGTTATATTTTTATGTTTGTTCATTCTTATACTCACGATTGTCTACACATTTACTGCTTGGCTATATTTTTAGGAATTCCTTGGAAGAAAAAACGAGTTTCGATTTTTTCTCAAATTTTTTACTGAAATACCTATTATATGCTCTCCGGTTACCGGTGAACCGGTCGTCGCGATTAAAAAGGAAAAATTTCTCCATTGAGCTTTTTTTAGTTGGCAGTTGAATGCAAAAACCGTTGTCCAAAAGTACTTCTTATACGATGTTCACCAACCCCTTGGGCTTGTTACATTCCGAAAATGACGTTCCTTGCATTTCAACAGAAAAAGCCTTCTATCAAAACGTCGAAAAACACCCTTTTTGGCACATCCAACCAGATTGCTGACTCCTGAAACAAAAATCGAAAAAAAAGCTCCTATTCACTAAAATTAAGACAATTTTCCCGATTCTCACCAAATCTCAAAACTTTCCGATATAAGCTCTAGGGTCCTTGTTTCTTTGAAAAAAGCTGACGGACTCGTGTTTAACCGCGGTTAACCAGATGGTTGGTAGGAGTGGTACGAAACTGTCTAATTGAATCGCGAGATCAAGGATAGATCTTCCTAATGTATGTATCAAAAATGTCCAGTCTGCATTTATGTAACCGTACGAAACCTCTGAAATCCCAAAAATCACTAACACCACCCCCATAAGGGGATTGTGGGTGCAGTAGTTATTTTCAACCACGGTCTCAAATTCGGTATTGTTTTTCTTGTATCCGACCATCCAGCACATGAGAAATTGATTGCAAGCAAAAAAAAGTTTTTTACTATCGAATAACTAGTTCTAGAACATCGGATTTGCTTGCAAAAATAATTTATTTATTTACAATTCTAGACATCGGATAGTCTCAAATTACAAAAAATAATAATCACAGCAAAAAATTNTTCAAAAAAGTACTTCCATTCGATGTTCACCAACCCTTGGGCTAGTTATATTCCGAAAATGACGTTTTTGGCATTTGCACGGAAAAAGCATTGTGTCAAAACGTCGGAATACACCATTTTTTGGCATATTCATCCAGATTGCTGACCCCTGAGGCGAAAATCGAAAAAAATAGCTCCCATTCACTAAAATTCAGACAATTTTCCGGATTCTCACCAAATCTCAAAACTTTCCGATATAAGCTCTAGGATCCTTGTTTCTTTGAAAAAAGCTGAGGGACTCGTGTTTAACCGCGGTTAACCAGATGGTTGGTGGGAGTGGTACTGAACTGTCTAATAGAATCGCGAGATCAAGGATAGATTATGTATTGATGAGAAATGTTCTACCGTCATCAGTTTAGCCGTACCAATCCTCCAAAATGTCAGAAATCACGTACACCACCCCCTTAAGTATGGTAAGGTGACTTTCAAATAAGAATCGCCAAAAATGGTAGTGTTCGATCTCAGCGAATTTGCAAGGTTATGAGAAATGGGTCAGTGCATTGGCAACATCAAAACAAAGAATCGGAATTTGATGTTGCGAAACTATAGGCTCGATTCGCTAAATTGCTTTTGGAACAAAAAATTTTCGATGAATCTGTATTTCAATTTTTTCTCTCACTTTTTTTGACGATTCTTATTTGAAAGTTACCTAAACTTTCAATTATTTTTCTGGAAATGATGAACAAAATTAAAATAAATTATTTTAATAAAAGAACATAAAGACTAAATTGGTCAAAAAAATAACAATGAGCAGTGTCTCAGATCCTTAGGACCTCAAGTTCGCCCGATAGCGGTCGCTGAATGTCACTAAAATGTATGTCTCTAAAATGTATGTCTCTAAAATATATCTGCTAAAATACACATCGAATTGACTCAATTTTTGAAAACTACAGTAAATAATCTCAAAATAATTTCAAGTCAATTTTTATCGTTTTGAAAATATCACCGAAAGCTTTCTCGTGGTCTACTTTCTAATGACGGTATAAGCAACCATGGGTCAACATAGAACAAGTCACCAAAGAAAAAATGATCATTAATATCCTCGATTTCCGTCATACGTTGATTGAAAAAGGTCATTTAAAAAAGCTACCATAATCATAAAGCTTTTTTGAACACGTCACAAGTAACCACATTTGAAAATCATATTGTTAAAAATGGATTCAAGTTATATCGGACCGAATCTCCGATTTCAAGCGATATTCAACTTTTGGCGATTAACCACATGGACGGTCATCCGTCCATCAATTTAAATTTTATCATCAACAAAAACGTCTTTATGTACAACTTAATCGGCATAAAAGACGACTATCAAATAGGTGGGATGTGAATTTAGTGACTAATTTTGATTATTTTCAAATAATTACGACGTTTTGGATTTTTATTCCATTTTCAAAGTAAAAATTACAGAGAAAAACTAAATAATTTGAACTCGCAAATTCTAGAAATCTTATAAAGTCAGTCATAAATAAAGTAAATAAATATATGGATTAAGGGCCCTCGGTTGACAAATCGAGGATATTTGAATGATACAAATAACGCGGGATACCATCACCCAATCAAAATGCTGTATTGGCAATACAGTATTGCAAAATACGCCTATTTCATTGGCTCAAATTGACCAATGAAATGCTTTGATTCCGCCTTTTTCAAATATACTCGATCTGTCGGTGAATTGCCCTTGATCTATATATCTAGAAAATTGGACTAGTAGTTTTTTAAAAATAAAGTACTTATTTTCGAAATATACAAGTGTAGAAAAACACTTGTTATCAGTTTGACAATTTTAACTCGGTTTCATAGTTTTTATCAAGTAAGCTTCAGAATTAACACGATCAAAATGATGTTTAAAGTTGTTCGCAATAATGCTGAAGTGACTACGAAACTGATCTAATTTCAATTTGAAAACTTGCCTAGGTTTGAGTTGACTAGATTTTGTATCTGTAAGAATTTTGCCTTTTTTATATTGAAAACTAGGGCATGATTTAATGTGCAGAAAAATATTATCGCCCTCAGATTGGTATTTCATATGTTCCCAAATTCTTTAATTTTGATTATCTACAGTATGTGTTTTTTACTTGCGAAATGAAATTGGCTGTTCATGTAATTATGACCAATAAAAAGTGGTGATAAGGCGGGTCCTATTTTTTAACCCTCGACATCGGCGATAGCTTGACTTTCAAAATAAAATCCACCCAATTTTTATTGGCCGTAAGTACCTAAACAGCAATTTTCATTTCGCAAGTAAACACATACATGTATTCTATCATTGGGAAAATGAACCTTTTTTAAAATAATCGACCTTTAACTCTGTCTGACGTTTTTGTTGTTCGAAAAGAGGTTAGACACTGTTAAAGGTCAATTTTCTCTGAAGATATATAATCAGAATTAAGCCAAAATTTCAAAAACAACGTACAATTTTTTCTCTATTTGATTACCTTCCCACTTTATAACATACTTTCTAGGCAACTTCTATCGAAATTGACAGTTTATATAATTTTGATCATCGTGCGACCCGTCCAATTTATTATTGATAACGGGTTTGCAGAACGCGAACCACGTCTGAACCAAAATAATCCTTGAGAGCCCACTCTCTGAGTATTATATTGTTGGCAGCTATTATTATTAGCCACTAAATTTGTATCCCATTATAGAAATGCGCTGCCAAATTCCTAGCTGTGAGACATGGGCTTATATCAAACTTAACATGAAACTAATCAAACAAAATTTCATTTCAAAGAAAACGCAAGCGTTTGAGCCTCTAATCCGTTTACACACCGCGTATTCTTATGAATTTGCCAATAATTCTGACCCGAGAATTTTTCAGTTTACTTCGTATGATACAACAAGCTTTGTAGGCTTTGGGAATCATACTTGCGAAGAAAAAGATCATAAAATTCAAAATAAGCTAAAATTAGTGGAAAGTGTGAGACCCATTATCGTGTCACTTCCGGTTAATAATATTATAGAACCTCCAGTTGTTCAAATACAATTTCCGGTTAAACAACTTCCGGTTAAGAACGAAACCCGAAAAAAAATCAGACTTTTGACTATAACACGGGATGTCGAAGAAAATCCCCTTTTCCACTTTATTATTGCTGACAGTGTTTTTTGCTTTTATTTTCATACTGCAGATTTTGATGGCAAAATGATTTTAAAACATCAACAATCACATAAAAAATGTGACTTTGTTGTGCATATTTACCCCGTTGACCACCTCAAATCAAAAATTGTGACTTGTATAAAATTAAGGAAAAGGTTCTCAGAAATGAACCGAAAAGACCTTAAAACGAATTATAAAAAAATGAGAAATTTACCAAAATATTTACGCCTAGATTCATCGATTTCTGATGTGAATAGTTACAATATAAAAACTTGTAAAATTTTCGGAGTTCATTGTTGTTCTGGGTTAGACTTTGATACATTTTTGACTGAAAAAAGCATGGAAAAACCACAGAATAATATTAATACTATTCCATATTTGGCTGAAAACAGCATGAAAAAACCCAAAAAAAATATTATAGCTATTCCAGATTTCGCTGAAAACAGCATTGAAAAACCACAAAAAAATATTATAACTATTCCAGATTTGCCTGTAAACCACCCTCAAAATTCAGAAAAAAGTTTGAAAGTTCTCCCGGTATCTACTAGAAATCAAGTTAATAAACCCCCTAGATGCCTTAACCCTTTAGTATCCTTATATAATATTCCACTCAATGCACATGGGTTTGTAGGTAGATACGAAATTTTTGATACAGTAAAAGAACTCTATTATTCATATACTTGCAAAGGTGTGTTTCATGACTTTACTTTCAGTCTGCACTGTCTGTCCGAAAATTGTACTGGACAAGGCAGTTTAACTCCCACAGAAAAAAATTTTGATCTGGTTGAACCGAGATCTGATAAATCAAATGGGTTAACAAAATACACTTTTATCGACTCAAAGGAACCAGAGGTGTTAAAAAGGAAATATTATTTGACGGATTCATTTGTCAGTATAAAAAGCCATAAATGTGTGGGTGAAAAGTTGAAATTTATACCCACTTATTTGAATCTTTCAAAGATAGTTTTTCCTACCGTAAAAACTACAATTTCCCGCATCATTACATTTTCAGGGGTGAATAACGAGAGGCAAAATTTTGTTGTTCCGCGTTTTTTACCGCCGCCGTATTCAGGCCCTCATAAATTACTCTCAGTATCAAACTATAGCTATATTAATCACATGTGTGGTCGTTTTCTCGGTAATTTTCAAATTGCACATCATGGTAAAAAGGAGGCAACTTATTCGTACACTTGTAAGGGGGTTAAGGCCGACTTTACTTTATACCTTGGGTGCAATAGTGGAAAACGTTGTACAGCCAAGGGCTCCTTAAATCTAAATTTTTGTTGTAAAAATCTTTGTGAGGTAAAACCAGCGGCATTGTTTAAAATACCAGAGCAAGTTAAATATACGTTTATTAACCCTAAGGAACCAGAAGTTTTAAAAGTAAAAAATTTTCTCGCTGATTCATTTCAGCTTTTGATTGATCACTCGTGTAGATTTGAAGATATTACAGCTTCAAATCCCATCATAATAACAGATACCAGTGCTCCAACCAGTAAAAGTACCGGTATTCCTATAAATGACAATACCAGTATTCCTATAAATGACAATACCAGTATTCTTAAAGGTAGAAATACCAGTATTCTTACAAAAAGATGCACAGGCAATGCGTCAAAAACAAATCTGAATACTGACACTAGTGAAAATACTGGTTCAGATAAAATTATGAGTGCTGCTAAAATTGCAGGGTTAATAGGGGTATTAAGGGGTCCAAATAGAACTCACGATAAAAATAGAATTACGACGCTAGTGGATATTACTATTAATAAATACGCTGGAAATAATTTAAATAGTTATAACCATTTTCATATAAAAATAGGAAAGCACACTTTTTCACATGTTTATACGGCAATTAAAGAAAATTTGGATTTTGTTCTCCATTGTAAATTGGGCTTTTGCCCCGGTAAAGGGTACTTAACTCCTAAAACCACATCTTTTTTTGACCATCTTTTGACTGTAATACAGAGAAAAACTTTTAAAAAACATATGCTTAAAGATCCAACTGCTGATTTAGTTAGAAATTTAGACAACTATCAAACTGACTCGTTCATTGTTTCTAATGAGCATGTTTGCAAAGTTTATGATGATTTTGCTGATTCTCTGTAGAAAATAATCATGTCAATGAAAAATAAAAATAGGAGTTTTTATTGTAAGCTAGAGCCATAATTTTTAATCTTATTTAAATTTTAACAGTAGTGGCTTTTTATATTAAAAATTTGACATAGAAAAATTTGCCTTTTTTTTTTAATAAATAATTTGCTTCGGAAATTTTTCTGTAGAAAATTTTGAATTTGTTTCTGTGTTGTGAAAAAAGTATTGTGGGCGACTATTTAGCAATCTAAATGTAATTAACCTGAAAACTGAAATTCTGGTAAAATTTTGATTTCTTTCAAATAACAAATTTTATGGTAGTGAAATATGTTCCAGGTATGTTTTCATAGCAAGAAATTAACCATACCGTATGGTCCAAACCTGTTTTAAAATACAAAATCTGATTTTGCCCCTAATTACAACATATAATAAACAGTACATGTATGTGACATACAGTTTGTCCCTTTTTTATGCCCAGTTGAACCAGTTCAATTTTCGAACTAGTGGGAATAAAGAAAATATTAGGAGTCATTTTGTGATTTGACCTCATTGTTGTCATGAGAAAATTTAACCTCTCGCCAAAAAAATTCAAGAAAAGTGGTGAAAAAATTGAAGGCTCGTTTTTTGATAAAACCCCGTTTTTTGATAAAACCCCGTTTTTAAGATTTAACCAGTTAAATCGTACATCCACCAGATAACGCAAATAGTCTATTCGCCACGATCAGTAATTTAGACGTCGCCCACTTTTGAATATATAAAATATAATAGACGTTTCGCGTTTTATTGCATCATAAGCATGTTTGGATTAACAGTTTAGAAAATACAACGGAGTTTTTATAATGGCAAATGTATCAGCTAAAATCGCATGAAGTGATTAAAATCAGCAGATTTTTGGTGAACGAAATTGCTCAGAAAGCAAGAAGTGCGCGAAAATAAAAATAGCGCGTTTTTAGAACAGCCGGTATACGCAGTTTTTATGTGGGTGGTAATTGCTTTATTAGAAAAAATAAACCCACATCAGAATAATGTAAAAGAGCGATGGTCGTTCTGATCATTTAAATTTTGAATATATGTTCAATTTTCATGAACTAAAATCACTTACATGAAATGCTGAGCATGAGGAGCCTAGGCTAATCTCGTGCAGGGACGGGGTATTGTATCAACTAGGGAGAAATCAAACGGGCCAATCCCCACAAGGCAACCCATAATTTGTACTGTATTAATCGTTGCTAGATTTATTCTCTAGAATGATAAGTTATCATTGATAACCCTTTTTTGTTAAATTTTGACCTTTATTTTCTACACTGTCGTATTTTTATGTGTAAATATGCATTTATTTAATAAGTTTATTCTGCCCTTCTGTATAGAAATTCAAAAATTCATGTCTGTATTAGTTAAATATAGACTGACCAATCGTGATGATCCGGCTAGTTATCAAATATTAGTCAATAAAAAGGCAAGTAAATATTATTTTTATTCAAACGTAAAATTAATTTTTAACAAAATTTTTCTTTCTTGGTTTATTCTAACTTAGAATAACTATTATATCTTTTAATTTTTAAATAAAATCACAATGTAAATGTTAAAAATTCCGGGAAAGTCTAAAGAGATTTTGTGGCATATCAAGAGATTCAGGATGTTTAAAAATTTGAGTATAATTTTCACTGAGCTAAATCACCATTTCAGATCAGCAGCGCGAGAATATTTTTAAAATAAAACTTTTCACATAATAAACGGCGTTCAAAATTTGGCGGCGGCCCATAACTCCAGCCAAACTCCGGCCAAAAAAAAGTAATCGGCAGCGCCCAAAGGGGCGAGCGATACCTGAATCTGCTCAAAATGGAAACTTCTGGACCGATTTAAATATTTCGTTTAATGAATTAGTCATTTCCTGGTATATTTGCGACATTTTTTTGACAAAGATTGAGAAAATAAATTCAATAACTTTTTTCTAACAAACATTTTACCTGTGAATATGATACAAAAAACGGATTTGTATACCGAAAATAAATTTAGAAAAGTGATATTTTTTCTCGGGAATTTTAGGAAAACATGAAAATCTTACCAAGAGATACCAAATACGATATTGGCAATATCTCACAAGAAAAAGGTAAGAAGCCCATAAACCACACTCAGGGGAATCATTGGTTCTCAAAAGCTTAATTATTGTCGAAAAATTATCATTTTTCGGGTTAAGTCGTCCAATAGAAGAAATAAATGCCTAGCTCTTGATTTGTTAGAAAGTTTAGGAAACGGGAACTTGAACTGTGTCCTTAGGTCATGAATAATTTTATTAAAAACGGATCATCTCGCTGTCCTGGAAAAGAGGTTAGTGCTTTCTAAAAACTATGATTTGAGATTATTACGTAAATCGAGGATAAATCATAACATTTTTGAAAAAACCAGGTCATCCCACAAATTTTCAGTTCGTAAGGATTCCAGTCGTGATTCATTTAGGCAAAACCAAACATGGTTTTAACCATGGAAACCCAAATTCTAATTTTTTGTATTCGATCTGACAACGCTTGTTAATTCGGCTAAAAATCGCTTAATTTTTATTTCAAATTAATTTTGCTGATTTTTAAGGGATTTTCCAAGTAATGTCTCAAATTCCTCATTTTGATCATTCATACGATCTCTACCATAGAAAAGTGCCCTCAGACAGATCAACATGAATCAGAATGATATTAAAGTAACAAATTATCTCGAAAGTGAAAAAGAGTGAAATATAAGCAGAATACTGATTAACCAACGAGATTTCTATTTTGCATCTTTTTGGGTGATTTTACCCCGAAATTAAGTTTTTCAAGCTATGTATAAAAGTTTAGCAACAAATTTATAGCGTACTCGCTTGACAATACCTTTAAGAATTCAACGGATTTTTGGGAAAATCTCTTAACAAATCAACCCAAAAAATTTGAAATGTATTGCCTCCCGTGGGCCCTGTCGGAGCTGTTTACTCTATTAACTTTTGCCCAATTTAATTTCATCCATTGAATAATAATTTTGAACAGATTGCCTCCCGGGGGCCCTGCCGGGGCTTTTAATCTGTTAGTGGTGTACACTCGGTAGGCAAAACTTTCTCCGGAAAAGACTATCGTTATTGTAAAAATATGGTCGTTGTTCCTGCGGAACACAACCCCTATTTTTAACCCTAACCCTAGCCTTTCCCAAGAAAACAGCTTTGCGTCGTTTTATACCGCCGTGTACACTGACCCACGAGTTTACCACCCTAATTCTAAACCTTTCAAGATAGGATTGTATTTTGGTGTTTCATAAAAACTATGTGTACACTTGGGGCATGCAAAAACTTTGTCAAAAAAAACTAGGTTGGTGCAAGAAGAATACGGGTTCCTACGGAACCCTAATATTCTCAACCCAACCTATTTTTTTCCTGAAACAAACATTTTTTGCATTGTTTTTGTACCAGTGACACTGGGGGGTCAACTTAATTGTTCTTTTTATTAATTTAATGTTTTTATTACCAGACTGAATCCCTCCGATCTCGCCAAAGATAACGCCGATCCACGCACGCTCAGAAATCCGACGAAAAATCAGGCAAGCAGTGCCGTTCGTTATTCGACTAACCAGATCTATTGGCCCTTATATTTCCGAAACAATTCTGACGATGAAAACCCCTTAAAAAACCAGAAAACTTTGATCAAATTATAGGCTCATATTTGTTTTATCCCCCAAATATTTTCAATTTTTTACCAAACTTTTTCTAACATTAACCTCAAATGAAAAAAAAATATCTAGCGACTGGTCCCCTTAAAACTGCTCCATTTTGGGCAGGCATACTACCAATTAAGCTTTGTGAGAACAAAGTCTTTCCCCTGAGATCATTTTATAGCAGCTGCGCTGCTATCGTGTTGGAGGGTTGGGGGTCTTTTCTCCCGTTTTTGACGGGAGAAAAAAATATCTATTTTTTCCCGTCTATCGAAAAAGACGGGAGAAAAAATAATTTTTTTCTCCCGTCTTTTTTTTTTTTGCACGGGAGAAAAATAATATTTTTTTCTCCCGTCTTTTGCTAGACGGGAGAAAAAAATATTTTTTTCTCCCGTCTTTTCTCACCGTCTTTTCTCCCCGTCTTTTTTCAAATTACTAGATCGATCGTTTTTTTTGGTTGTCCGATTTTGGTTATGTTTTTCATATAATAATTTTTCAATTATGAAAATTAAGGAAATTTTAACATCAATACAAATTAATGTGATGAACCGTCACGAAGCGGTGCATAAATCTTGAAAATAGCTCCGAAGAAACCTATCTCAAAAAATCCAAAATTGCACCTAAAACTCTACCAACCTAATCCTAACTCTAATCCAATCCTAATATCGAACCCTAATCCTAACGCTAAATCCAACTCAAACCCTAATCCGACCGCTAATGCTCAACCGTTACCTAACCCATAATCCTAACCCTATCCTAACCCTAACCTAAACCTAAATCTAACCTAATCCTAACCCTAACTGCACCTAACCCCTACCTAACCGCTAATCTACCTAATCCTAACCTAATCCTAACCCTAATCTAGACCCTAATCCTAACCGCTAACCCTAACCTAACCCAGATCCAACTCCTAATCCTAACCCTAACAACCTAAATCCTCACCCTAATCCAATCCTAATCCTAACCTAATCCTAACCTAACCCTAATCCATACCTCCCGAATCCTAACCTAACTCTACCTAAATCCTAACGCTAATCCTAACCTAATCCTAACTAACCTAACCCTAACGCCAACCCTGATCCTAATTTTCAACCGTCACCCCTAAATGGCAACCATACTATATAAAATCTGACAAAACACTAAAAAATATTTTTTCTGAACGGGAGAAAAAAATATTTTTCTGAGACGGGAGAAAAAATATATTTTTTCTCCCGTCTTTTGGCATGACGGAGAAAAAAATATTTTTTTCTCCGTCATTTAAAAAGACGGGAGAAAAAAAATATTTTTTTCCCGTCACATAAAAAGACGGGAAGAAAAATATTTTTTTCTCCCGTCTAAAGACGGGAGAAAAGACCAAGACCGGTTGTAGTTAATGGGCCACCGCCTCAAAATTTATTACTTGAAAAAAGGTTTACATATTATTAATCTATTTTTTTGTGATTTCAAATATAAAAAATATTTTCAAATGTTGCACTTTTTTAATAAATAAAATTTTATTTTTTAGATTTGAAAATGAAACAGCTAATGATGGAATTGCTAATGCTGAAATGCGAGCGTATGTTGAAAATTGCTATGAACTAAGAATGGATGAGCTCAGAAACTATATTTTCAATATGAAAGACTTAAAATTATTCTCTTAGTATGTAATGTTTTGGCTAACAAAGGCAGCTATAAAATGAAACTCATGATACGAATGCTCATTGGCTCGGGTTTAATAAGCATGTTATTATGTATTTTTCTTCACAGCCGATTACCATGCGTATGATCAATTACATTCTATAGCTTCCAATGCTAGCAAAAACGTTACATACTACAAATCTTTGAAATAGAGTATAACTTGAAATAGGCCCGACAAAACTTTTTTTGCCTATGGTAGCTAATTTTTTGTATTTTCTTGGAAATCACGAATAAAACTGATCGTTGCGCAGAACCGTTTTTGAAATTCCATATCATTTAAAGTTGAAATTATTCTTGAAAATTATTTCGAAAATTCCAAGCTAAATGATATGTTATTTCAAAAACGATTTTGCGTTTTGAACACTTTCCTGGTTTTTATTTTTTTGCATAGATTATTTTTATTCATGACTTCCTAAAACATATAAAAACAATCAGCTACCACAGGCAAAAAAAGTTTTGTCGTCCTACCTTAGTATAACTAGCTAAACAAATGATAAGCCCTTCTTATTCCAAATACATATTCATGTACTGTTAGTCTCCTCAAATTAATTAAATGTAAAAAGCGAAACAATGCTCGCTCCCTGATATGAAAACTTATTTTGATTGATAATACCAAACTTTAAGCTAATACCAAATGAAAATCATGAACTATTCCAAAAACGTACTCATGGACAAGTGTTTTTATGCAAACTTATTATTATTTTGTTTATTGTAAAGTAAAGATTAATCCGAAAGATGTTCTAGACAGGTGAATTAATGTGGAAAGGTAAATTTATGTGAAAGGTGTACAGTATGTGACATGCTGTATGCCTCCTTTTTTTTGATCGTTCACTTTTATTTAATCTCGAAGGCTTCAAATTTCAAAATTTAGATTTATTTTTCTAGAACTTTCTAAATCTACAATACTAATCGTGGAACTGGTTCCGAGCGATGCGTAGGTTGAAGCACTTAACACGGCGCTATTATGATAAATGTTATTTTATTTTCCAACCTACGCATCGCTCAGAATCACTTCCACGATGAGTATTGTATATTATTTGGTAAAATTATCCAATGCTAATAAATTATACTGGGCGTCTTTTTTCACCAACGTGAAAAGGTAGTATGATCAGTGAAAAAATACGCCACTATGTTTCTAACCACTTTTAATGCTTATTGTGTTTTTTCCGATGTTGAATGTTATATATGTTATTAAATATGAATATTATATTAATTTGATACTAACATTCACTTTTATCAAAAAACAATCCAGTTATCATAAACCTTTTTTGAAATGTGCGCTTAGTTGTCAAAATTTTGGCTTTTTAGCACTGTTTTTTGGAATTTCAATAGCATTTTAAGTTACTGATGTGATTGAGATTTGATGTGTCTAATTATATTTTCAAACTTTTTAATAAACGAAAAACGTATAGATCTGTACGACCGCTTCAGCTTATAACTTTTAGCATGAGTAATGCTGTTTCAAAATGTAAATACATTGCATTATGAAAATTAATATCTCAATCGTGAAAATGTGTGACAAGTCGCGAACTTAGGTTGTTTTTTTTACCTAATGGTATGAGAAATCTTTAAAGTTTATTATATTTAAAATTATCAAAATATGACTTCCGACTATTTCATTTAAAACAAAATGACCTAATTAACAAAAAATGTAATTATCTTACTTAAATTAATTAGTGCTTACTTAATTATCTTACATAAATACTTAAGGCTTAAATATGCTCAACAGGGGTTTTCTGTGATATATCAAAGATTATGCCTATGTCTGTTTTTTGCAAACATAGGCAAAAAATATAGAGAAATGCCAAAAACAGGCATAGGCATAATCTTCGATATAACGTTGCCTAAATGGCTGTGGCTCAGTACCACCTTTTTGTTTAACCCCCGCAAGCTATCTTTAACCTAATCCGCCTGCGCTGTAATGATACCTCTTTTGAGCGAACAACAATTAGGGGACGTTACTCAATACATATTTTCATGTGAAAATTGGGCAGCGGTATCTTGAGCATAGAAAAAAACATTTTGTTTGCGTTTTTATGGGTTTTGGAAATTGAAAAAAATCCATGCTAAAGATATCGTCGCCTAAAACTTGTTAAAGTCTAAGAAAAATGAACATCATATTGAAATATTGTAAGCTGTTGTCCGCCGTTGTAAGCTATCCACGTTAACATCAAATAAATCAAAAATATCAACACGTGTTATCTCACACTGGCGTGTTTTTATCCAGCGCAGCAAAAAAATAGCAAAACACAGGGCTCACGCGAGACAAATGATTCTCGAGATTTCACATTTAAATTACAAACTGGTTCTAACTGGTTAATTTGTCAGCGGACCAAAAATAAACAAAGTTTTATCCAGGTATCAACGCTTTGGGCCTCGGAAAATTTTAGAATTATATCTCTCGGATGAGCCATCTCCGAAAACATTCGACGCAACTGAACCGCTCGCGGTCATTGCGCTAAGAAAAAATAACGCCACTGGTAAAACGTTGCAATTTGAATGATAAATTAAAAAGTTGTTTCTTTTAAAAAAGCTACCTAAATAATTATGCATATTTATTTAAAAATGTTAAATTCCCTTTGTAAATTATTGATAAACTTTGTTCTTTAAAATAAAATTAAGATTGAAAACGGACTTAAATATGGATGAAGCCCCCCCAGTTATATCAATTATAATGAAATGTTGAAAAAACAGCCCACCAACATCTCTAGAAAAAAACAATGATCAGGTTTGTCAATTTGGTAAATAATATCTCGAATGACGTAATATACAGCATGTCACATTTTTGTTCATATTCTTACTTTTTTGCAGAAGCAAACCTAAACCAATCAAAAATTTTAAATTCACAAATACCTAGGTGCTTCACAGATTTAAATGCTCATTGACCAATCAGGTTTCTGCAAAAATCTAAGAATATGAGCAAAAATGTGACTTACTGTATCTCTTTGCCCTTTTTAAGAAAGGCCAAAAATACTAAAGGGGGTATGCGACTCTGACTTTCTGCTCGTATTATATTATAAAAATGCCTCAAATCTATTGTTTATATATAAAAAATATTAAAAAATACTTCCCAAAAAATAAAAAAAACATTTTGGATTTTTGTCCTTGTTTAAGGTTTTTTTCTAAAAATTTTTGTAGTTTTAAAACTAATTCTCTTATTTATGCTTATTTTCGTTCTTTCAGAAGCTCTTAGTTTTCGAAATATATAACCGAGAATATGTCAAATCAGATTCGCATACCCCCCTTGAAGGAGACTTTTAAGGTTATGACTTTCTTGGTATGGCCAAAATGAACGCAAAGATTCTCGTTTTTTATGTATAATTTCAAGTAATTCACTTTTAGTCAAAATGCAATTTAATTTTTTAAAATTGCGTTTGAATCAATAGGTTTACAAATAAAAATGGGATCTTTGCGCTATTGATTTTCACGATATTAAAGAATTTCCAAAACATCTTAAAAATTGACCTTAAATTTTTTAGAAACTCGCAAATTGCGAGTCGTGATTTCTTTTAAATATTCCTCTAGACCACCACTTTTTACAAAAAATATCTTCTAATACTGTAACGAGTGTGAATTTTCGTAATATTATTTGGAGTAACGAAATGAACTCGGAATTCATCATGAAATGATATTTTGTAAATACAAAAAAATCTCCGGTTGTATTCTTGTATCCAACCTGCATCGAAAAAATAAAATATTTTGCAAATTTGTCAGAATTATTTTGTTTGTCAAATTTTATTGGCTTGAAATTTAATAACTTTATTAAATATCTTACATTTTAGGTCGAAACTGTAACTGTGTTCGGGTTATAAAAATCAAATGGTCACCCTTATTTCCATACAATGTAATATATTCGATAACTTGGCGCGGAAACGATAAAATAAACCTTTTATAAATAATAATATGCTGTTTGTTACTATATAAACTATATTAAAAAATAAACCCTTTGAAAAATCACATCAATATAGTATAGCGTTTTACATGTCGATATTTCGGGCCTACCGACTTAATTGTGTCAGAATCAGCTGATTCTTGGCTGTGACTTTATTTACAGTATATCTAAGAGATTCAAATTCCCGTTTTTTAAATTAATGTTTATTTCTATTTTAATTAAAAACTGTCAAATTCAACTTAATTTTGGCAATGTTGTGAAATCCACACGCTCCGCCTACAGACTAATAATGTTAGAATCAGCTTATTTTTTGTCTGTGACCTTATTTTCACCTTTTCTAATGATAAAATTTTCAATTTTATACTTAATTCTTGTTATAGCTACAAGGCGTAACACCCTGATTTGCTAAACTATTTACTATATCAAAAATATAACCTTTGAAGACAAATAATAATATGTCGTTTGTTACTTAATTCCTATGGCGAGATAAAAGTTTTGATAAGTGGAAAAGGGGTTCTCAGTTCCATGACGCTCTGTGATTGGCTGTCTCCAAAATACTCCGAGCATTTCATTGGCCAAAAAGCTAATTTCAACAAAACGAAAACTAGTTGCCTTATTCCCGGTAAACTGGTTAGTGGATTGGAAGACCGAAATAAATTGCGATGTATCACCTTATTGACCCTGGTATAAATTTGGAATTTCTTGAATCGGATGTACCCTTCTCGAAAACATACGAAGGCATTTGATTAGGTCTTTATCACTCATCAAAAATTTTATCTCGCCTACTAGTATATAAAATGATCTTTATCCAATTTTAATAATTGAATTTTTCATCGAATTGATGATTTAATTGAACCTTTTATGTATCCTAGGGTCAATGAGTTGATGGATCGCAATTTTTTTGATGTTCCAATCTCCTAACCGGTAATAAGACAAATAATTTTCGTATTGTGTAAATAAGAAAATTTTGGCCTATAAAATGTTCGAATTGGTTTGGAAAGAACCAATCACATAGCGCTATGCAACTGAGAACCCGTTCCACTAGGCTAACCTTTTATCTGTTTTATATTCAAAAATCCAAGATTACTTAAAAAAATTGTTCTCTAAAAAAATCCATTATTATTGAGTTTGTCCTAGTGGGCACAAGTTTAAGCGGACAAATCGAGATTGTGTATTCTGCCCGTTAGACAAACTTCACGAAATAATGTTTATTTGTAATTTTAAACACCAATCTGGCGTAAGAAAATTGCGTACTTACGCCAGATTTATGAACCGGAATGCTGAAAAAAACATTCGTACTAAAAAATGTCGTTTGTATTTAGATTATAAAAAAAATATCTTAAATTCCTAACTAACCAAACGAATCTCTAAAAATTTTTGTACTTAATAATAAAAAAATAATCGGAGCGGTTTTGCAGTTTCTTCCATAATATATCCATTTTACCCCGGGTCACTTTAAAAACTTATTTGCTGTTAAAAGAAAGGAATAAGTTGTTTAAAGTGACCGGATAATAAGGAATGGTTCATGAAGAAACCTCCTATATTCTAAATTGAAATGCGCTGAGATAAATTTTATAATTTAAACACAAAAATGATGCTTTAGCACCTACTGCTATTTCTCCGAACTGCCTTCTAATAATTTCATATATAAAGCCCCTAAAAAAAAGTCCTTCAGTTTTTTTCCTTTTAATTTTAATTCACTAAAGTTTCAAAGTTTTCTTCAAAGTTTTACGGGTTTTGAAGATTCACCGTCGAAAATGTTTGGTGGAATTTTGCTACGAATGATCTTACAAACGAGTCATCGATTTTGTGAAGAAGTTGACGTCTAGTATTTGTATCTAGGCAAATTGACTATTTTCAATATCGGCTAAAAGTCCGGTTTCATCTGAATAAAGCCATTGCTAGCAACAAATTGTTGACTCCGTTATTATAAAAATTTCTGAAAAATATACAATGTATTCAATGTCAATGTAAAGGATTTAAAAAATCCATAAACTGTTCACACAATTTAAACTTTCGTCCAAAAAACTAATTATCAGTAAATCATCAGATTTGTGCGGAAAAAATTTAATAATAATGTATCTTGCATTTCGGTTGCATTTTAAACGCTATTTTTCTTGAGGTTAATTTTCGTGCTTTTTTCATATGGACAAAACCACACTTTTTAACATGGACAGAACGACGAAAATAAGCTTGTCGTTATAAATATGTTTGCCAGTACAAGATAAACTTCAAACGACAGAAATGCTCTGCAGTTTTCCGAGTCAATGGTGCTATAAGGGTTTGTGCCCTTTTAAATAACATCCTAACAAATTCGTAGAAATGTTTCTACACTACTTTGTATAATGTGTTACTGTGATTTCTGTCTATAAGGACACCCTCTATAA
>SCLH01000407.1:163221-183718 GCA_004367855.1 Oikopleura vanhoeffeni | reverse complement strand
TTCTCCAAAAAATCGTATCTCTCTCTGGGGGGGTAGTGGGGCCGGGATATTAACAAAAGTGTGAATATGGGATATTCAATGGGGTTTTTGAAAAATCAATTAAGAGCTTATTCGAAAATTGTTATGACTTACGTTGTTTTTTGAAAGCAACCCTTACCCATGACAATCACTTGACAACAATAAGCGATATCGAGAAACGATTTTCTTGCAGTCAACTTCAAAAGCTTGATGCCGATTTTTTATCAATTTTTGATTTAGAATTTTACTGGGAACCAGATATTTATGATATATGCATTTGCAGTATAAAATTTAGGGAAAATCGATTTTTTCTTCCAGAAATTCATCAAAAATATATATGTAGCAGTTAATGTATAGATAGTTGTTATATCATGATAAACAAACATAAAAAAAAAAAATTTCCGGTGATGTCAAAGAAAATAAATTTGGTCGCACCGTAATTCGAACCAGAAAAATTAAATTCCGGTTTATATACGGCAAACCGGATGTCAAAACAAATTAACAAAATGTTTTTATAGCGTTTTTTACTTCGCAGTATAATTCAAAAAACGTTACTCGATGGCGGGGGTGCAAAACCAGAACCACCCCAGAACCAAAAAAGGGGCCCCGCGAGGCCTTACGGCCCGCGAGGTTTACGAAAAAAAGGTTTTGGAGCCTTTTCATAACTTTTTATTTTTAATTTAATTATTATAGACGGATTTGCGTTTAATATGAGATTTTCGTTGTGCGAGATGGATTGGGCCAACATTGAGCATTTCCCTCTGGGAATTTCAGAAAAATTCGTTAACTAGAAAGTGTTTTTTTTTAGGGAGAAAATTTTAATTTATCTATATTTTGTGAAAATAACCTAGAACCAGGTGAACATTGCCAAATCAACCCTCAAACATTCCCGCTCTGTGATTGGTCAGTTCTTAATGCTTAGTTCGCCTGGAGGTCGGCTGGGTAGTCTTACCACACTGGTGTGGTAACCGAGGCTGACTCACGAGTCGCGGATCTCGACAGAAGATCTCTTTTTCATTTTCCTCTTTTAAACGGTTAAAATTTAACCGTATTGTATTAAACTGGTCGAAGTCGTTCAGGGCCAATTTTGAAAGTACCCGGATGTCTCAAATGACCCATTAACCCTTGGAATCATAGAGCCGATATATCAGCTCAAGCCTACCTAAAACCTTCTAAAAAGGGGAAAAAAAATGTCACAGAATTGTTTCTTCAGAATACATTATAAAGAATTTTTCGGTGATTCCGAAAAAAATACTCGTTTTTGTTTTGGATATTTGGTTTGAATATTACGGGGAGTTGATTTTTTGAAATTTTTCGCCGAAGTTTTACTTTCGGAGAAATTATTTCGAAACTAGACATCAAATACAAATGTGAGATGAGCCAGTTTTAAGGAAAATGTGTTTTGTGCATACAGTAAAATTAAACAGTAAAATTAAATCGTATGTTGGGAAAGATATTTGTTTTGGCAAATGAAATTTCAAAATTTTCAATTTAATTATTCCATGAAAACAATTATTTATTATAAAAATTTATTTAATCAGTCAAAAATTGTCCACACTGTCACTTGATTACTATATAAAATTAAAAATAATAATAAAAAGTGTATTAATCTGCTTTTTATTTGGAAAATTAGCCATTTTTCATAAAAAATTGGTGATTTTTTCATCAGTTTTTTTTACGTTTTTGTAAATAACTTTTGATTAAAGCTATATATATATAGATCTAATCGGATTAAAGATTGACGTAGGGCAGATACTTGTGCGTTTATATCCATAAAATAAAATTTGTGAAGACTACGATGAGCACGTACCACGTGATATTCTCCACCTTGGTTTTTGAACTATATTTTCTAAAACTAAAAATCATAATTCTAGAATTGAAAATGATTGATGCAAAAATGTTATTTTTCAACTTTCAATTGCAGAAGTAATTGGAGCTTCAACTACCTTGAGCTTTCTGTAAACAAGGTCCAAAGTAGAGCCGATATATCGGCTCTGGTGCCTTGGCGGAACTTTTTTTTCTGTGATTCCAGGGGTTAACGGAAAGATTTGAGTTCGAACTTTTATTTTTGAATTCCTGAAATTTTCAAAAGAATTTAAAATAATATTAAAATTTCACGCATTTTTCACCCAAAATTTTTTTCGTTTGTTTTCTGAAATTTGTAAATAAAAACAAAAAAAACAGCCACTTTAACTTTTTTCATGCATGTGTACATATTTTCTGACTGCTGTTTAAAAAATCATAACATGTTCATTTGTCATTTTTTGTCGACTTTTTTTAAAAATATTATAAAAAATTTTCGCAAATCAAGTCCAAAATTTTTTATTGATGCTTTTTTGAATTCTTCTTGAAAAATTAGACCGAATCAGCTGTGTTATTTTCTGGTATCTATTTCATTTCCGTATTTCAACCGATGGAAGAGTCGATCGAATATCGTTTCTGAACTACTGATGAAATTTATAACACTTGCTTGTGACACTGGTTTGTGCCATTTGGCACGCAATTAATATAAATTTTATTATTTTCAAAGAATTTTAATTAAATTTCGGGTGTTAAAGGCTATCTTTTTCCTAAAAAGCTGTTTTCTCTTTTATTCATGGAAAAAAACTTTCATATCAAGGAAATTTTTTCGTATGGATAATGATTCTCCCACCAATTAGCGCATAACACCCGAAAATGCCTAAAGTTTATAAATATTGCCTTCAAAAATAATTTTCACATCGGGTCAAGTTGGAAATGGAGTTATAATGAAAAGTGGTTTTTGATCCGGCAGATTGGTACATTTTTTCAGAGCGATATATTGATAAAGAACGCTTTTGTGACATCCATGGCAAGGTAAATTCTGGTTTGAAAAACGAAAATCTTTGAGAAGAGAGAGATATCTTTTCCGTAATACAACCTTTTATAGGATTTTGGTTGCAATTTTACTTGGGTAAGCCCTAAAAACGACACACAAACTCGAGCCGCACTCTTACTCCAAATTTTTTAAATCAAATAAAAAAATTATAAATCAGTATAAATTTTTTTGGGTATCTTGCGGGTTTTTGTTTTTTTTTTTTTTGTGGCGCCTGATAACAAATAAAATTTCGTTAAAAACCAAAAAATTCCAAATTTTTTCTGGCAAATTATTTTAGGGGGGTTAGGCCCTTTCCATCCCGGAGTACCCCCCCCTCACACAAAAAAAAAAGTAAAATAAAGAAAAAAATAAATAATGAAAATCCTGAAACATGGGAGTAGGACGCAACTGGCGTGTCTTTTTAAGGGAAGTTTTTTTAAAAGCGTAGGTGTCGGCGTTAATAGGTGGATTGGTATAAATCAGAATTACTGTTTAAGTTTAAATTCGAGCCAACATTTTTAAATGGAGCCCACTATTCCCACTTAAATAATCGAGGCCGAATTGTATATTTTTAAAAACTCGAAACACCCAAGCTCCCTTGAGCAAAATTCTCAGCCGAACCCGCGACGTGGGTCGAAAAAAAAACTTTCGGGACCTGACGAAAAAGTACTCGGGTCGAGTTCGAGCCCGACCCGACCTGGAAATTTTCAGAAAAAAATCGATCCGACCCGATCTGTCAATGTTTGAAAAATCTGATGCTGCTATGGATTTTCGATGAGAAGAGATGAAAATGGAATTCCAGTACCTATGAATTCTGATTTTAAAATTTAATAAACAATTTAGCAACAATTTCGTTCTAAGAATAATTCCCACTTGAATTACAAATTTTCTTCGCTATTTCTACAACTTTCAAAATCATATATTATAGTCCGAGAATAAAATCTCGAAACCAACGCTACTAATTAGGTTCAAATTTTGTTTGTTATTTCGTTTTATAAAATATATATACAGATTTTTATTTTGAAAAATAAACAATTATTTTTTGCCCTCAAAACCTCAAACATGAATCGAAAATATTTAAAAACTCGCCACAAATGTCATAAAAGCGTCCAATTTCAAAACTGGACCACAGGATGTCAGCAAAAGCTTCCCTAAATTTTAAAAGAATCGCTCACCGTATGTCACAAAGCTTCCCATAACAAAATCCCANAAAACATAAATCTTCCTTTAATCGGCCTCCGGCCGATTTGGGGCTCATTTTTTCACAAATTTTAATTTTAAACATAAAATTCTCTTTAATCGACCTCCGGCCGATTTGGGGCTCATTTTTCACTAATTTAAATTAAAAAATAAATCTTCCTTTAATCGGCCTCCGGCCGATTTGGGGCGCATTTTTCACAAATTAAAAACATAAAACTCCCTAAAACCGAAAGGGTATAGCCTGGACTTTTGAATGGTTTTCTTCGGCATAGACATAGAAGTGAATAAACTTCTGATAATAGTTCATATCCGGAAGACGTTTGAAATCAATTTTAGATAGAGAGTTAAACAAAGGCTGTATTTTTTCGTCCTTTAGGTAATGTTTCAATATTGAACATTATCTGCGAATCAAAAGTGATAAAAAATGTTATTTTCTTTTTTTATTTTTACATAAGGGGCGACTCTGATTGACATTTTCTAGGTGAAATTACTGAAACTAAGAGTCATGAGAAAAACCGAAAATGCTAATTTGTAGATCTCTCTTGATCTTGCGGAAAATACATCACAAATTTATTGTTGACATTACACAAAGTACAGTATCGTAAAAAGGTGACTTTTCCAAACTGCAAAAACTATCTCCTCTTAGACGGTATCAAATCCGAGCAAAATTTCCAGATCACGTAACGGGAGTATGCCAATCTTTTCTTTAAGGGCTTTTTTCATCCGGCGACTGAACAATTCTAGAACGCCAAATAAGCGACGATTTTCGCAATTTCAGACTTCAAAATCTATTCTCCTCCGAGGATATATTTGCAAAATGGCTCAATTTTTATCAAGTATTCCTTAGAAAACGTAAAAGTCTTTCGAGCGCTTTTTGCAATTTCGAGTCTAGAACTCGAAATATTGATTTTTTTGTGTTTTTCAAAAAATTTCCAAAAATAAAGTGCTTCCATTTTTTCGAAAGTAGCGCTTAAAAGAAGCAGTGAAGACACGATGATGAACATGATGAGAAAGTTGGCTTACGGTCAGTCGATATTTGTAAGTCTTATGTTCATATATGAGCAACACGTTATTTTTAATCTCGCTTTTTTATAGAATACTTAGAAAAAAATCCAAAAGAATGCGAAAATTTCGAATTTTTTTTATGATGTGGTTCTAGTACACTTAATTATCACCCGTCATTATTAATTTTCAGCATTGACTATTGAATTGCTCTTAGGCTTTATTTAATCTCAGAGTCGCCATCCCCCTTTAAAGGTAAATCAAGCTGGCTCGAATAAGGATCTGTTTTTTGCTATGTTTGGCTATGGATAACGGTATTTTTTTTCATTCTAGCATTGGCATATTCAGTATTTGTGCACTAGTTTCGTAATTAACTTCGTTAATCTAAAATTGGCCATGCCTTGATGTTATACGATGTTCTATCTTTTAACTCCCAGGGCTACGATTTGGAAATTTATATTTAACATCAATTCGTCCATCAGGTTTTTTTAAGACCAAACGATTCGTAAGTTGAATGTTGCGGAAGTATTTATAAACTAGACAAATATTCAAGCGTTGAGCGCTAAGAGCAAGAATTTTTCGTTTTCGACACGCATAAAGATTTAATATTTTCCAAAAATTTGGTTAATTTTAACGATTTTTGATAGTAGTGCTTATAAAAGCACGTTGAGTTCAAAAATCAGAAAATCCAGACATCTCGCTCTTTAGTTCAAAGCATACGACTTGTACTAAGAACCTATATATACTCAAATAATCTTTTCAATTATATGAAAAAATATAATGGTGAATTTCCAATTTTATTTATTTAACAGGGTGTAAGGTTTTCCCTCTTTTTTCACAAAACTGGTGCCTTGATTCCGACCGTTTGATTGGTTGAATCTGAGAAAACCTTCGACAACCAATCAAAACGGCGGAGAGTGAAACCAGTTTGGAAAAAAGAAGGTAAAAACTTAACCGTAACATTAAACATCAGTGAGATAAAAATTATAAAATCCAGTTAAAAATTGATCAGTACAAAGAATGGCTATAGAAACCTAAACACGCGCTTTGGCGATTTGCGGGCGCTTTTAGAAATTTAAAAAACAGAAAAAAAACCGTAATCGGTCAAGTTAATAAAACATAAGAGTCCTTAATGGCTTCGGCGAATTTGGGCATTTGTACAATAAAATAAGATAAAAAGCCTAAATTCGCCTGCGATTGGAGTCATTCTTTGAAATTAATAAACATAGAACTCTTAATCGGCTTCGGTCGATTTGGGGCGCATATTTAACAAATTTAAATAAAAACATTAATCTCCCTTTAATCGGCCTCCGGCCGTTTTGTGGCTTATTTCTTCACAAATTTGAATTAAAATCCCTGTAATCGGCCTTCGGCCGATTTGGGGCGCAGTTTTAACGAATTTTAATTGAAAACATAAAAGTTCCTTTAATCGCCCTTCGGCCGGTTTGGGGCTCATTATTTCACAAATTTAAATTAAAACATAAAACTCCATATAATCGGCCTTCGGCCGATTTGTTACGCATTTTTAACATATTTAAATTGAAAGCATGAAACTTCCTTTAATCGGCCTCCGGCCGATTTTGGGCTCATTTTTTCACAAATTTAAATTAAAAATATAATACTTTCTTTTATCGGCCACCGGCCGATTTGGGGCGCATTTTTCACAATTAAAATTAAAAACATCAAGCTCCTTTCTATCGGCCGATTTGGAGCTCATTTCTTCACAAATGTTTCGTGTTATTTTCAACGATTCTGTTTCTTAAATCTACTTGCTTTCAAAACAACTTCGCTCTCTAGCGGCTCCGAGTATCATTTTCGATCAAAAATATCTGTACTATCCTGTTCAAGTCGTGGGAATGGTCCTCCTCAAAAATGCGTAGGCGTGTAAGGCAAAAAGATACGAATTTGTAAAAAAACTTTGGCGTGTTATTTCCCTTATTTTATTCCCTATGTATTTGAACAATGTGAAATTGTTTAATCTTTTAAATTAATATTTAATAAGTTACATTTTGATTAAGTCTTGCCTCTAAATTGCCGAACGTTTTTCGGTTTGTCACCTTCTCTAAAATTTATCATTCGATGATTTTGCTTTCCAGCAACATCTTCGGATAATTTATAAGAAAAAAAGGTTTCGTGATTAAGGGGGTAGGTGTCGCTTTTTGGTACCTTTCAATCACGGCTCAGAACAAATCTAGGGCAGTTGTAAAAATTCTGAGGATACTCGTTTGTAGATCTAGCCTTCGTCNCTTAATAAAGGTAACTTAATAAGGGTAGGTGTCGGTTTTTTTAGCCCTTTAAAGAATTAATTTATGATAAATTAATATCGGTTATGAGTTATAACTTATGACTTAAGTTGACCCAAGGAATCTCGTGGTGGCAATCATTTTTTTCAAAACATTCTAGAACAAAATCTAGAATTTTCAAAATTCGAATATTTTTTTTGCATTAACCCGCATAAAACTGGTATTCTACCATGATATGAACATTTTTATTGGTAAATATGACACGCCTAAAACGATGCATGACATTAAAATTATCGGAAATGTCTTAATCGAATTCTAGAAATTTCAATTATTTTTAAGCAAAAATGTTAAACCTAATTATCGAAGTTGACGATGATTGGTTCAAAATTCGATTAGCTGTAATCAGATTTTTTGATCAGTGAACTCTAAGCTTCAATTTGGTGGTACTTTTGTTCTGATCCGACGAACTTTTTTTCGGAATTTTCATTTCCGGTTCACTTTAAATCAATTTTCTAGAATTCTAAAATATCATTCAAAATTTCCTTCTCATCACATTGACCGCATTATATTTATCTACTCCAGTCGAAAAACGGCTTTATTCTAAATATTCGTCTAAAAGAAGATAGAGTTTGAAGTCGAAAAACTGNAAAAATCGGCGTTCAAGTGAGATTCTAGAATAGAAAAAGTCAAAATTTGGAAAATTCTTTCTCATCACATTTTTGTTCTCATTTATCTGCTACTTTGTGTAAATTTTGAGACGCTTTGTATGTGGGGTCTAAAAGAAGATAGATTTTTAAAAAACCGTTTAGTGTTCTGGAATAGACTCAACACCTGGTGGTGTGATGTACCAATGTTGACTTTGAGATGTGTAATCGTTAGACGAAGGCTAGATCCACATACAAGTATCCCCAGATTTTTCAGAACTGCCCTAAAATTGTTCTGAGGCGTGATTGAAAGGTATCAAAAAGCGACACCTACCCCCTTAGTGACATAAAAATGCTTCTGTGGTTTTCGTATAAGGACAGCTGAGATTTCGTCATATTGATTATATAATATCATCCTAAAGTTTGCGTGCCATATCGTCCTTATTTTTCAAAAATGCTTAACCCTCTCAGGCATGAAGCCATAAAAGTAGCTTTCATACTTTTGAAAAGACCGGAAATGACATCAATAATTGAAGTAAAAGCTCAAGGTGCAAATCTCTCATAGAGTTTGCTATTAATTTTGATGAGTCGTTCGAAATATATTTGTCCTACTTTTTTTCTTGATTTTTCGCAAAAAACAACCTTGCCAATAAATGGGTTTGTGGCGGTCGATTTTTACTTTCAAAACAGTTAACCTCATATAATTTTTTATGTTTGAAATGTAAATTCGTAAATTTGGACGAGTTGTTTTAGCAATGAACACGCAAGAAAGCGTGTCATACCGTATGACTCATACGCATTAACTAACCCAAAAAAGAAAGTCCACTTGACAACACATTTTAAATACGTGTTGAGTCAACACTATTGAGGCCGGTGAAAATTTTATATTTAATTTCAATTCTTACTTAGGGAGCGCTCCAAAATTTAAAATTTGGTAAAAAATTAATATATTTGTGACCGGTCTAGAAATCAGTTTTGTGTTGGGAGTATCATGAAAGTGTGAAAACCTATTAAGGGAATGAGTGTAATCACGTGAATGATCATTCTATATATTCAGTTTGCCATAAGCTTTCATGAGCAAGAAGCCGGGAAGAATCAACCACATGCAATAGGGCAGCTGGTTTTTTGACTGTGGAGGCGTAAGCATACCTTTTTGAAAATAATAAAAATAGTCTTCAACTTACCACATGAGGAAATATTATCAGTCTGATACTCAGTTCTATCTTCCCATTCAATCTCGTGCGGAATATCATTATCCTCTATCGAGAAAGTGATATGAAGTTTTGCCAATTCGCTATCACAAAAGCAGCAACTTTTGACATCATTTAGCATCAAACAATTAGGAGCAGATCGACAGTTAGCCCCAAATAAATCGGGGTTTTCAGTACATTTTCGCTCACGGAATCGTTTTCCTCGATAACAACTGGCTGGAACGTCGATGGAATTATCGCTCGAGCTATCGGGAGTCAAATATTCACTCCAGATATTCCATGACATCCAATGAACTTTTTGAATGAAAATTAGACTTTATTATTGATTTTAACCGGCATGCCTGAGCGAGTTGTCATATTAAAATCTCTCTAGTCAAAGATAATATGATATTTTAATCAATTTTTAGCTGGCTCAAATTTTGGCCTTGAAAATAGTGGTTTATTTAAAATCTAGAAAATAGCACTAATCGAAAAAAACGCAGAAGTTCTAGCTACTGATTAAAACAGGTCAAATTAGTCGAGTCTATTAAAGATCTGATTTGATCAAGAGGAAAGTTAAAATTCAAAATTTTAAACTGAGTCATAAATCGGCCGAAGGCAAAAAGCTGTGAATTTAAAAATGAAACTCACAATTTTTGAAAAAACATGCCCGGATCATTTTTCAAATGACTCTACTTTTAGCTTGTTTTTCCTTGTAGTCTTATAACTTTTAAAATTTTCAAGAGATTGTAAAAACCTATTAAATTTAATAATTTTAAAGAACTTACCACAATCTTCTACGTTTTCAGTTACCAGATTGAGTCCGGGTTCAGTCAAACAATCTGTCAAATTTCCAGTATTGCAATCTCGATATCGCGTTCGATTAAAGGTATCATAAAATAAACCTTTGTCGTCATCATTTGGTGTTAGAATTCGTTCATTTGTTTCGCATACTGACCATTGATTCCACGTGAGCCAGTTTGGACATATTTCGTATAAAGTGAGTTCTTTGTAATTACCACAATCTTCTATATCCTCACCAGTACAACCCCTGAAAATGATTTAAAAATTGTTAAATAAAATTTATATTGATATTCTTCATATGTATTAAATATTTTCGAAAATTAAAGGGTTGTGGGTATAAATAATGCAAGCGTCGAAATATCTTGTTTTAATTTTCTAGACATAGTGAAAGATTAGATTCTGAAAAATATAAATAATGTGATTGGATACTCCCCACTCGGGGCCAACCGCTAATAGCGTTGGTTGAATACGCGTATCTGATTGGCTGTAATTTTGCTTTCCTTACAAAATGATAGGAGACGATGAGGAATAGCTTGCGCAGCGGATCTCCGCGCACCGAGTTGATCGTTAGAGGTGGGAGAGAAAACCCGCCTTCGCATTTGAAAGCGATGTTATATTTTTTCATGCAAAAAACTAAAAGATTTTTTTCGACGGGCGAAACACGAAATTATTCAAAAACTTCATACTTTTCAAAACTTATTCGTTTGATTCAATTTGAAGCGAAATATGCCAAATCACCCCCTTAACTAGATCTATATCTTTGAATTGTGATTCTAGATAAAAATAATTAAATCAAAAAAGTTTTCATTCCAGGTAGAGTTACCCACTAACCAGGCAGGTGTTGTATGAGTCATACAACACCTGCCGTATGACTTATACTGTATGAGTGTGATATCGAGTAGGAATTTTAAGCGAGGGTGAGCGAGAATAAACTAGACTCCCTGATAAGTGAGATAAAGGTCAAAAATTTACATCGATTACGCGTGCCTCTGGAACATATATCCCCTACTCACACTTTTGTGAATACCCCGGCCCTACTACTTAAAAACACACTACGTTTCCTAATCAGGGCCGGGATATTCACAAAAGTGTGAATAGAGGATATAAGCTTGTTTTTTATCAAAAATTTTTATATAATTCCGTTTCGGAAACGACTTATCCGATTAAGTTCTTAGATAGCCGAAACTGAGCAGAAATATTTAGTTAATAATAAAATCGGACCATTTTTTGTTGTTGATAGTACTGAAATTGTTAAATAATCAGTACTTTATTATTGGAAACAGTGGTCTGATACGGACCATTTTTTTAAATTTATTTTTCTCTAAAAAGTTGTGCTCAGTTTTAGCTATCTAAGGTCGAATTTCGACCGTCGAAATCGGATGAGTCGTTTTCAAAAGCCGAATTATATCAATATTTTTGCTAAACAACTAGCTTATATGTTCCAGGATCTTGCGTAATCGATTTAACTATAGCCTTCATGTATTTAACTGTAATATTAAATTGAAAATTTATGATCTTTTAAAACACGATATCCATTTAGAAACCTCTTGGAAGCAAAATTAAATCTTATTAATAACAAAGAAAATTTTCACCGATTAAATCTTTTGTAAGATAAGCCAATTAAGATATCCTGTGGAACAACTAATTTTAAAGACAACTTAATAACTCAATTGACGGGTATTTAGTTGAAACATTCCACTTTGATTTTAAAATTTGGCCTTAATTTTTTGAAAATTTACCCAAAAATATTTATAATTATTGCGACCAATGAACATTCAAAGTTTTTTCTATTATTTTTACCTGTGTTTATATTTATAAAATTGGCCATCTGAAATCGGGAAGAAAAAACTGTCAGTTGCATTTTGTTCGGATCCTTGATAATTGACGCATCCTTTTGATTTACATGTGGTGGTCATGCTTGTGTCATCAGCGGCATTCAGACAACATTTACTTTCGAGATTAATTGGCGATGCATCACAAGCGCTTCCATAATTATCGTCTACGTCTTCAAAGGGCATTTTACAGCAATCGTTACCATCGTTATAGACAAATGGATGAGACGCTGGACATCTTTTAAAGGGTATTTTACTTTAAAATTTTATTTTGGGGTCCAAAAACTTTTTTTATATTTTTGTCAAAGAAACTCTTTATTTTTTTCGCCCAAAAAACTGAATGTTTTTTTCGTCCATAAAAATTTTTATATTTTCTTAATTAAAGTCACAAGAACTGCACCCAGTTAACTTAATAGGTTAGTTACTGCAGATTTCTGAATATCTCATTAAGGGGGTAGCAGCGATGTGGCAGATTGGTACATTTTTTCGGAGCGATTTTTGAAAGAAAAAAAAATGTGAAAAACTTTTATATTATTTTTCATCTAAAAGGAAAGTGTCCATACTTGCAAACGTTTATATTTTTAAACTTTTTACATACTTAAGTATCTGTAAAAACATCAAAAACCACTTTTCATTATGACTCCATTTCCAACTTGACCCGATGTGAGAATTTTTTTTGAAAGCAATATTTATAAACTTCAGACATTGTCGGGTGTTATGCACTAATTAGTGGGAGAATAATTATCCACATGAAGAAATTTCCTCAATATGGAAGTTTTTTTTCCATGAAANTTTTCAAACAGCAGTCAGAAAATATGTAGACATGCATGAAAAAAGTTAAAGTGGCTATTTTTTTCGTTTTTATTCACAGATTTCATAAAATTAATCAGAAAAAATTTTGGACGAAAAATGCTTAAAATTTTCATAATGCTTTGAATTTTTTCGAAAATTTTACGAATTATAAAATAAAAGTTTGAACTCAAATCGTTCCTTAAATAGATAAAAAATGATTTAAATGAGCTGATACACATTTATTCTGGTTCATCTAACGATAATAAGCACAAAAAAATAAACCAACTAATTATTTTCGTAAATTAAATTGACGCCAGTCTGCCACATCGCTGCTACCCCCTTAAGAAAATTAAGGATTCAAGTTTTTCAAAATATGATATTCGAAACAAAAAAATTGAAAGACCGATACTAGCATAAAAGCTAGCACAAAGATTCAAAGTGTAAGGAAAAATTTTGAAAAGTACCAGAAGTACCTGTGAATTGAAAAAACGATAGTTTCTCTGTAATTTATCGGGTTTTGAATATTTTTTTACAAAATTAAAAATGAACACTTTTGTAAATATCCTGGCCCTCCTACTTAAAAACACACTACGTTTCTTAATCATGGCCGAGATATTCACAAAAGTGTGAATAGGGGATATATAATATAGTGCACCCTGCCTATATCCAAAAATATCATCACATGCTACGATCAAATCTGTAAGTTGTCCATCAGTTTCAAAAATCCATTTTTGAACATCGTTAGGACACACCGTTCCGCTATCAAGTGGTGTTGATTTGAAGTAAATTGTCGGTGGAATAATCCAGTAGCCATTTGAAATTACCCAGAGGCTTTTGTACGTATCGTAATGAAGATAAAACTCTTCGCCAACTCGTTTGTACGTTGCAAAGGGCTCGACACCAGAGTAGAGGCGAGAATAAACTCCATCTACGGGAAATTTGTCGGCTTTGATACTTCAAATCGAGATCAAAATTGTGCGAAAATATTAAAGTTGCCAAATGAAAAATATCATAACTTTCCCGGGAAATTTTAATTCATGAGAAAGAAATTTGTAATAAATATCGAGGTGTTCTCGGTCCCGAAAAACATCAATACAAAAATACCTGGACAATTACCAATTTTTGAGACCATCAAAAATTGTTATACAGGTAAAATTGAAATTTTTTTTATGTTTCAAAGTTCTAGCTAAATTGTTATTGGTTTTAGAGCACGTGAGCGTATTATCAAGAAATACTTATCTCTTGCCCATAATTTTCGAATAGCCCCAAAAATATTACGCGACTGTATACAAGAAATAAGGCTTCTAAAAAGAGAACTTTTGCTCTTCAAAAATCGCATGATCGTATTATGCAGGAATAAGGCTTGCCAACAAGGGACTGATTATCCAAAAATACTAGAAATTAAAAAAGGAATTTCAACAACTTTTAAATCTTTTTGTTTATTACAGCAAAGTCCAAAAAAAATATTGTGACCGTCAAACAAGGTTCCTTATAACTTATAAGTCAAAATTTTCGAATAAAATTTTTGAATAATCAAATTTAAAGGTACTGACATGCTTCGAATTTATTTAATAATTCAATTTCAAAGTAATTTTTAGAATGTTTTTAAATTATTAAAATTTGTTACAATTTTCTAGAACACAATTTGCCTTGTGTTATTACAATACTCATCGCGGAAACTGTTCCGAGTCATCCGTACGTTTAAGTTATTTAATAAAAACGAGTTTTTCTCACCGCTCGGAACCCTCCTCACGATTAGTATTGTATTTATTCTTGTACCTTTCTATAGTAAAAAATTACTTTGAAAATGAATTATTAAATAAATTCGAAACATGTCAGTACCTTCCAATTCAATATTTGAAAATGATGATTTTATAGAAAGCAGAAGCCGAAAGAAAAAGTTTGTTTCTCATAAAGGTACAATTTGTTACAAATTACTTCGAGAAAATTTGAGTCATATTATCGACATAATCTGAGAGTGTTTTACATCACACCATTGTGCAAAAACATCAAGTGATCTTATATATAAATAAATAAGGTTTGATAAATGTCACACTCCTAACCTTGTTCTTTGATTATACGGTCACGTGATTTTTCTCGGAAAAAAAGGCTTAATAAAAATTTCGATCTCTTCCTCACAGTCTGACAACATTTGGCGTGGAAAGAACATGCACCCATATCCGAATAATCTCCAAACGCACAAGCTGTAGTATCACAAAATCCAGTCTCTTCTGTCACTTCAACACATGGGAAACAGTCCCCTTCGTTTCCGGAGCAAACACATTCTCTCGCTCGACTTTTAGGTTGTTCGCGACCACAAGTTTCACAGGCTGTCCACTCACCCCATTGAGTTAGGGTTGGATCAATTCGAGTGTCGAAAACGGATAGACGAACACTTTCAGCATATTCAAATTCTTTTGTGCTGACGAAAGTTAAATCAAACTAAAAATTTAAGCGAACAAGGCCCCTTTCTTAAAAAATCTGCAATTATCTCATTCGAAGACGCAAACAATGTCAATAAAACCAATTTTTAAATTGAAATAAAATACATTATAAAATGTCTCAAACCAACCCAAAAAATATATTTAGAGCCGCCGATCAAAACATCAGCTACCCGATTGAAATGTCTCGTAAATCTGAAGTTTCAAGCTCAGGGGTAGTATTTCACGCTGAAAATTTTTGCAGAAAACATTTTTTGCTGCAACCACTTGGGGCGCTGTTTTGAGTGGTCAAACTTTTCTTTTCAAATGAAGCAAAATGTTTAACTTTTTTCCGTTATACGGTATACTTTAGTAAGTATTTATTAAAACTTGCTTATGTTACATAAGTAATGTTCCACATTTTTGCAGATATCGGTTACTGAGGATTGAAAAAAAGTTAAACATTGTACCACTCAAAACAGCGCCAACAAGTGATTGCAGCAAAAAAGGTTTTCTGCAAAAATTTTCAGAGTGAAACTACCTCTAGGCTTCAAATTTCAGATTTACAAGACTCAGTAAGTGACTGTATACGGTATTCAGTATACCTGAATAACAGCAAATCGGAAATTTTCTCTGTTCACAAGATATTATTTTATATTTAAGACGAAAAAACTGACCTACCAAGTTTTCAATTCTTTTCAGATTTCTCGCCAAGTTATTTAGAATAAAAATTTTGAATTATAACTTATATTTTATAAATTTTTATTCGAATCTTCTTGATTTTAATTTGGAATAGAGCCATTTTTGATTGAGAAAGAGATATTTTTGATAGCCTTTTCCCATCCAAAGTCCATCTCAAAAACGTTTACTATCTCTATAGCCCGTGTTGGAATCCCACTTATGTTGTCCTAGTGATTGTCTTGAGTATGATTATTTGTAAGGGCAGACCTCGGCACCCTCTGGCGTGGCTTAAGTCAGGCCAAGTCAGAGAGATTATGACTCGAGCCAAGCCAATCCCTAGATCCCTTGGCTTGACCTGGGCAAGCCAAGCAAGACAAATACCTCTGACTTGCCGAGGTCTAGGCAAGGGTGCTTGATATCGGGATCGCTAGATTTGATCGGGGTGTAATCACTCAAGCAATCACTTAGACAAAATTATTGGGATTCGAACACGCGCCAGGGGTCAAAGTGTAAACTATATCAATTTGCAATTACACTCCTAGAATTACCTAAGTAATTGTTACTGGCTATTCAAGACTGAGATCGTGACAAATAAAATCTTACATAACTTTATTCACATAACTGAGGAAGTTCTTGACCGGCCGCGTGGCCTAATGGATATGGCGTCCGACTTCGAATCGGAAGATTGTGGGTTCGAGTCCCATCGTGGTCAAAGTTTTTATTTTCTTTCTACAAAAGATTTTTGAGAATTCTAAAATTTTTCAAGATTTTTGTAACAGATCTAATGTCGGTGCTGAGGCTCAGCTGCGTACCGGGTGCCTGAAGTGAAATTGATAAATAAAAATGAAAAATACGTTCAAACCTATTCCCAGCGAAACTTCGAATTTAACTATAAAGTTCAAAATCAGGAGTCAGTAGAACTTTTCGACTACAAATCTTAATTTTCAAAGCTTTCTGGCGACTCAATGTTTTAATTTGGATTCAATTTTATTATTCAAATTTTAATCTGGCCCGAAACATCATTTACATTTTTTCAAAATTCAAAGTCACTTTGTTCCAGTCAGGGATCGGCAGAGTTTGCTCTAGTCCGCTCTAATTCACTCTTTCGGGTCAATTTCAGAGCTGATCTCGTGTTATTTTTCAACTCAAAACACTAGGGTAACTTTTGTTTTTGGCTACACCATGCAAAAAACTATTTCTTGATACCTGCTACGGTTTTTGCTCCAGAGGGGGGGGGCACCTAAAAAAAGTTACCTAGGCAAATTTTTTGGGAGTGGAGCAGCTCCACTGGAGCTTAGTCCGAATTTTGCATCAGATTATATCTGAAATTCAGATATAATCTGATGCAAAATTCAGATTCTGAATAGCTTGAAAACTGTTTTAGAGCAGAGCAGCCATTTTGAGAAAATTTGCTGACCCCTGGTTCCAGTGAACTCTAGTTGAACTGAGTTAGAATATTCTGTAAAAAGTTGATTTTTTGGCAAAACTATGCTCATGAAGTTTTAATTACGCATCTTAATTAAAACTGTTGTACTTTATTGTATCTCTATTGTTAGATAACCGATTTCTTGGAAAATACAAAATTTTGGTGTTAAATTTTCAGAATTTGATTTTTTCACTTCATACCAAAATTTCGCCTTCGAATCAACTAAGAATTAAATTTGAAAAAATGATAGCTACTTTATGTCTATTAGAGAATAATGGAACTATAGAAAATACAAAAATAGTTGGAAATTATTTCAATAAAATTATTTCAAGTAAAACCCATAAGAGTTTGTCCAAAAATTTGTAAACTTTTTATTTTTCAACAATAATCCGATTTTTTACAAATGTCCTCATAAAGGGCCGAGGCGGGTTAACCGCCGCAGGTTAACAAATCGTATTCCATTTCCCCTTATTCATATCTGTAGCTAACAATTTCATATTTTGTCCAATGACGAAATAACAAAACTTTTCAAAACAAAATGCTCCGAACCAGGAATGAGCACCGAGCTAAAATATATGATCGGAAAAAACCGAGCTGGTCCAAGCAAACCAATCAGATCACATTTTTTGCCGTTCCCTGATCCGAACTGTGATGCTTCGGAGCAAATGAAAAAAATTGTGCAGGAAAAATTAATAAAAACATTGACCACGATGGGACTCGAACCCACAATCTTCCGATTCGAAGTCGGACGCCATATCCATTAGGCCACGCGGCCGGTCGAATCCTTAAACATTTGTTTGAAAGAAATTAGCTTAGGTAGTTTTTAATATTGATTGGATACATAGGTTGCGAACAAACGGTGATGGCAACCTGTAAATTTTCTTTCGGGGTTAGTATATAAAGTTATGATAGGTTACATCCACGAGGTTTCACTAAAGGTTTCATTTTAACACAAAACTTAATCTAGAATGGCTAGGAAAAATTCATCGGGCGATTCTGGGAGTGTTATTTGATATTCATATCGTCAACAATTTCATCGCTAGTCCGAAGCATTAGTATACTTCGAGACCAGGAGTTACTTTGGTTGCATAAGCGAAATTAGCAATATTTTTTTCAAATCAAAGTGCTGAATAGCCTATCTACGAACTCAATCCGTCTTCCAAAAGCCATAGTTCAAATAGTGTAAAGACCCTATTTCTGAACGGCTATTCAGCACTTTGATGATGAAACCTAAGCTAATTTCTATCAAACAGATGTTTAAGAATTCGACTGGCTGCGTGGCCTAATGGATATGGCGTCCGACTTCGAATCGGAAGATTGTGGGTTCGAGTCCCATCGTGGTCAATGTTTTTTATTAATTTTTCCTGCACAATTTTTTTCTAAGATAGCTCAAAATGACCACAAATATTTAGAAAAAATTAAACAAAATAGTCCGAATCAAACCATTTTACTATTTTTTTTAAACAAGTGTTTTAAAAACTATCAAATGTTATTGAAAAATTGTCCAATTTTTTTCTGAATTTTCGGGATCATGAGTGACTTTGGTTGGATAAACGATATTATAAATCTTCTCTTATTTCTTAAATATTTAACTTTAACTTGGAATAATAAATGCTGGGAACCGTGACCCTCTATATTTCCAGTCTTGTCCAAACGAGAAAAACACGTGCTCATCTGATTCAGTCGCCGAAAAAGTTTTCACAACTGGAAACACGGGAATAATATCTCCATCATTATAATGTGGAAGAGAAGCATCGGTAGTTTCTATAAATCTGTTGATTATGATGCCCTTGAAATATGAGAGAACATTGGTTAGATCAGTAGCGGCGACCACTTGTGTTCGAGCTTGACCAGAGGCACAATTTCGCCATTCATGAGCATAACTTTTAATAAGATAAACAAAATATAAATTATTATGATATGGCAACATTTGCACTGGAAGTACTTGAGCTAAAAATCATGAAAATGCGTAGGTTTTTTCTGCAAATTTGGCGATATCGGGCCCTCTTTGTTATAAATTGACATAAATAAGTTTTAACGGGTGGTCAGCGATAAATACAGCCTTTTTTCGAATTTTTTCACTTGATGGTTAACTTTTTTCTACTTTTAACTTTGAAGAAAATTTTTTCAAGTGAACACTAAACGATTCAGCGCATTTTGTATAATCTATTTTTTCAGATCATTTCTTTAGTATTCAAAGTCTGCTTTTGTACAACACTCAAAATTGCGGTTGAGTGCAACCACCGAATTCAATATATTTATTTTTTAATACTATTTAACTCCCGTAGTGTCTTTTGCGCCATCCGTGGCGCAATGGCCTTTAATCGCAATTTAGGACCCTCAATCATGTATGAATAAAAATTTACAAAGTGATCGACTATTTGGATAATTGACGTTTGTGCGTTTTTTATTTCGAAAATTTTTACTGTATTACAGTACTTATTTTTTGCTAAAAAATTTAAATCATCGAAAAAAGCTTTTGAGCAGGATCAGAAAAAAAAATCTAAGAATTTTTTCCCATTACACGATAGCCCCAAAATGATCAAGTGACCGTATATTTACGGAATAAGGTTGGTAAAAGTAGTACTTTTTTTTTCAAAAATTGCTCCAATCAATTTTTTCAAAAAAAGTGAAGTGGTTCCTTAGAAGTTTTTGAGACTTTTTTTCCATTACACTAAAGTCCATAAACAATCACGTGACCTTCAAATTAGGAAATAAGGTTTTGGTTCAAGTAAACAAATAGTGATCAAATTACGCCGAAAAAATTTTTAGGCCAATTAACACCTAATTCAAGAGTTTTGAGCATAATAATATTTTCCAAAAACGTCACCTGATCTTATTCTTCGAGAAATAAGGATTAATTTATGACATATTCCGAACTTTATTTTTGGATTATTTCGTCACGTGATTTTATTCGGACTTTCGTGTAATGTGAAAAAAGTTTTAAAAACGTTTGAAGTTGACCCTGGAATTTTTTTGACGTAATTTGAGTACTTTTTCAAATAACTGTACTAGTAGTATGTTTTTTTTCAAAAGTACTCAAATCACGTGGAAGACCCCTTAAAAGAATCGTAACGAATTTCTAAGACTTTTATTGCATTACAGTATGGCCTTGGGTTTAAATAGAGCATTTCTAGAAGTCATAATTTCCGAAATACTGATTACAGAAGAATGCGTAGGCGAAATAAAGGAGAGAAGGAATCACGAGAATTAATTATTCAAAAAAAATTTAAGACTCATTTTACATGAGAATGATGATAAAAACATTGAATTTTTTTTGCAGATGCAATGCCCAAATTGGCGACGGTTTAATATTTTAAATTTGAAAATGTCAAATTAACCCTAAATTCGTGTTATTTATGCACTTGTTTGTGAGAATCGGCGAAAATGAGAGAATTTTTAATTTTCT
>SCLH01000407.1:92118-112810 GCA_004367855.1 Oikopleura vanhoeffeni | reverse complement strand
TGTCCTTTAGTTAGCCACTGCCATTTATTATCTGCTCTTCTGACATCGTATCGTGTGTCATGTTTTAGTCGGAGATCACAAGGACACTTAAATAGTTTTGAAAATTGGCCAGTCTTTACAATAACGATAACAATTGGAAAAATCATTAGCCGAAACGATTAATCGGTAGTTAGTTGAATGATTCCGATGAAACTTCGGGAAAAGTATGGATTTTCGACTCATATTTATCCTCTAAAGTCACCCATCGCTTAAAATTCCTATTGTACACCTCACTGATATCGGTCTCTCGGTTTTGTGTTCACTCCTCTTAAACACGATATATTTATAATGATATTTTAGCATTCAAAACTAGCCTGGTCGGGAGAACCATCAGCTTCTCGTTGTAAATGTGTGACAAAACCGCCGACCATATCCCAAATATTGCGCTTTGAACCAGTTCCTTGAGGTTGACCAGGACTTTTATGATCGTTGAATATATTATATAACAAAAACAAAACGTACTTTTTGTATTTGAGGCACAAATTACATTTGGTATTTGCTATATTGAACTAGTATTTTTACAACCTTTCAAATTTATTAATCAGGTAATGAGTGAGAAACAGAAATAATTTTTATAGGAATACTATTGTAATAAACCAAATACCTAATAAAACGTACTTTTGTACTAAAGTTTATGATCAACCCCGACCTGCTTTTCTGTGTTATAGACCAAAAATATTTTTGGGAAGTATCATTTTCGCCAGCGGAATATCTGAACAGACCCGCGAAAGTTCCCCTTATTTTTAATTTCATGAATTTTGGTGAGTTTCAGAAATTGCTCATTAGACCGGAAATACATGATTTGGATGCAATTTTTTGTTTAATCAGTTAAAACAGCACTGGAACCAGATAATAATCTACAAATATACTTTTAAGGGTTATTTTCGGAGATGAATATTTTGCCATTATTTATTTTGGTACCCGACACCACTTGGTGGTGTAATTGGCGGTCAAAATTTAAAATGACGATTTTAGGAGGTGCACATCGCACGCAAAAAATTCCATAAAGTTCCAAATTGTGGCCCATCAAATTCTTTCTAAGATAGACAAATGAAAAGTTTCCGGAATATGAAACTTAATTATTTTTTTTTAAAATAAACATTTTTTCGCTTACGCATTTCCGATGGTTGAAAATTCAAAAATTATTTATTCTCTTCAAATCAAAATTTCGTTGCGGTCACGTTCTTTTTAAAGAGTTTGAAGCCAAAAAATACGGCAAAAGTAGGCACCATAAAAATTAATTTGAATCAAATCAGTTTTTTTAGATTGATGGCTGAAGCCATGTTTCATAGTCAGCAAATACTTGTGTGTTTAAGAACACAGAAAGGCAGGTGGGTAATATAACATCGAAAGCAGGCGGGGTTAAGTATATTAGATAAAAGTAGTTAAATACTGAAAATCTCCCAACAGAAATGTCTCATAAGGGACTTTTTACTTATAAGGGGATTGTGAAAGTAATTCAGCGATCCTTAGAAATTCACCGATCCGCCACCCTTTGAATATTGGCTTATTAAAGTTTGGTTTATTCTTCAGATTATGATCTTTTGGATCCCGATCTGTGCAAATTTCTGCATAATCAGGTTGTCGCTTACTAAATTTGTTTTAATTTCGGTTTTCATAAATTGAATGAGAATGTTGTTATTGAATTTTGTTAAAAATTTATGATCGAATAACTTATAAAATGTCTCAAATTCTGTATAGCAATATGCCGGTTGAAGCATGCATATCCACTAAAAATAACTGAAAACTGGCACTTTGTTCTTCGACTCGCTTAGGCATGGAAATGTTAAGATGTTTTTATGAATTAATTGAATGGAAAATTAGAAAAAAATAAATTATTTTTCTTTATAAAATATCAATTACGGGGTCCTCTGGTCGTTTTTTTCCATTTTTTTTAGCAAACATTTATATATAATTTGGCTTTTGAAAACGACTTATCTGATTGAGTTCTTAGATAGCTCAAACTGAGCACAAATATTTGAAGAAAAAAATGGAAAAAATGGTTTGATGGGCATTATTTCCATTTTTTATAATCAAAAGTGATATTTAAAAAATTTCAGTTATTACAGAAAAAAATAAAAATAGTCCCATTCTGATCAATTTATTATTATTGTATTAGTCACGAGATATTTTTGCTTAGTTTGATCTACTGAAAAACTCAATCGGATGAGTCGTTTTCAAAAGCCAAATTATATATAAATGTTAGTGGCAAAAACCGACCATAGCCTTTTTCGAACGGAACTCCATCTCAAAAACGCTTACTATCTCTATAGCGCGTGTTCGAATCCCACTCATGTTGCCTTAGTGATTATCTTGAATATGATTAGGCAAGGGTCTTGATAATGGAACCGCTAAATTTTATCGATGTGTAATCACTCAAGCAATCACTAAGACAATCACTTAGACAACATCAGTGGGATTCGAACACGCGCTATAGAGATAGTAAGCGTTTTTGAGATGGAGTTCCATTCGGAAAAGGATAGGACCCCGTATTAAATATAATTGAGAATAAAAATTTCATCTATTGTTTTTAATGTTTAAATGAAATTCATCAATTTTTTGTCTTTAAGTTTCAATTTAAATGATTCAAGACCGCATGTGCAACCTTTCATGCCAAACAAACCGCAGGCCAGAAAGACGGTTTCAAGTTATTTCGAGGGGATAAAAAGTTAGCATCATCTGTTTACTGTCGGGTTGAGACAATGAACAAAAATTATGTATTACTTGTTTGTTTGATATGCTGTTCTTGGCTGCTCCTGCTTTCCTCCGTTGCAATAATAAATGTACCAGCCAATGCCAGTACCAGGATTATTTCTTGTTTCACCTTAGTACAGATTCATAAGCAATCGATATAAAATAGTTTAATATAATAACTTTCTATTAAACGAATAATCAACCATTGGTCAATTATGACTATTAGAGCAGAAGAGAAAAAAAATTTAAAATTGACTCAAGGAGGAACTCGGCGTGCTTTGAGGGTCAGCCGAAAAATATAATTTTATTTTCATGTTTTTCGTTCGGAAAAAATTGACGGTTTGGAAAAAATTGGTGGTATTTTTATTGCCATACTCCGCCAGTTCAGTACCTTTTTATCGTTTTGAATTTGAAGTCTTTTTTAGCATTAAGTCAAATTCTTGGACTTACAAACATTTCAAGTACCGTTTTGGACAAAAAAACGCACAAAAATTAAGGGTTCGAAAGTATTAGATCTTTGCGAACTCATAAGCTTTTTATTTAGATCAAAATTGCCTAGGTAAAAATACAAACCAATTGTGTGTTCAATTCAGGGATTTGATTGGTTGGTTGGCCCGTCTCACTCTCGTTTGTATTTGGTTTGTATTTTTACCTTGTAATTTTTACCTTGTAATTGGTTTGTATTTTTACCTAGGCATTTTTGATCTACCTTCCTCGTAATAGGATATAGTTTCAAGATAAATAATTGGAAACTCCAGGAAGAAGGAGGCTTTTGGATAAGGTACTTAAAAATAGAAAAAACATTTTGAGACACCTCGGTGTCAAAAATACAAAAAATTATTTCGCAAGGTTTTACCAAGAATACAAATTGTCGTTTCTTTCATAGAAAATTTCAAAAACAGTATTACTCAATATATCGGAGATTAAAGTTCGGCCTGCTTTCTCACTCACACGTGATAACTATAGTGACCAATTAAATCACACGATTCTTCAATTTAGATTACAATCGTGTGATTTGATTGGCTGTGATCTTTGCTGACGTTACAATTATGACGCGTGAATGAAAAAGCAGGCACAAAAATTATTTTCGATATACAGTGAATATTTTAATCTGTTCCTCGCCCCAACATATAATAAAGTGCTCTGTTGTTAAAGAGAGATTCTCCCATAGTTAGGGGATTGGTGTTACCCGCTCCAGCTCCAAGTGTATATAATCCAGCACCTCTTCCTCCACGAAAACTACCAAATCCACCTATATGGTTACTGTTCGGTGAAGTAATTTTGATTGTATCAGCACAACCAGACGGGTTTTCTAAATCTTTGACTAATCTACGGGACATTGAGGCTGGAATTTCACGACGAACTCGATTATCTGAGAAATCAAAAACAAAGATTAAAAAATCGTTTTGTGATGTTTTTGTCATCATGTTTCTTTGACAATACAAGTAGAGTTTTTGAAAATAAAATCTGACACTGCGGTCACTTTTTGCCACTTTTTCAGCCAATTTTTTAATTTAATTCGGCGTTTGAAACCGACTCAACCGATTGAGTTTTTGGGTAGCTCAAACTAAGCACAATATTTGAAGAAAAATAATTTGAAACAAAATAGTCCGAATCAGGCCATTGTTTCTAATTTTTATAACTAAAACTTACAATTAAACTATTTTAGTAATCTCGGAAAAAATCTAAACATGGTCCGATTCTGACCTATTATCTATTATTGTATTATTCACTAGATATTTGAGCTCAGTTTGAGCTATCAAAAAACTTAATCGGATGAGTCGTTTTCAATGGCCGAATTATATTTAAATTTTGGCTGGAAAAGTGGCAAAAAGTGACCGCAGGGCCCCGTGATAGATATACAGTATGTACTTTTTTTACTTGCGGAGTGAAAATTGTCCTTTAGGTAATTACGGCCAATAAAAAATAGTAACTAGGTGCATTTTATTTTCAAACCCTTGACATCGGCTATAGCTTGGCGTTCAAAATAAAATCCACCAAGTTACCATTTTTAATTGGCCGTAATAAGCTAAAGGACATTTTTTTTTCGCAAGTAAGAAAAGTACATACTGTAGGAATGTGCGTGTTAAGGAGTGTTAGGAGGGCCACTCCTGAGAGGGCCACTCCTGGGGCCACTCTTAACACTCCTTAACCCGCACATTCCTAGATCATCATTAATGTGTTAATGTGTTAAAGGGATATATCACGATTTTGCTATCATTTCACGGGTATAATGAAATCATATTATAACTTTTGTATATGAACTGTTATATTTGACACCGCTGAGGAGTCATATTATATGATTTTTATTTTTTGACTTTAATAGTGAAAGCAATTAAATTCAGGTGAAAACACATTTTTCTCTATTTTGACAAGTTAATAAAAGATTGAATCATAAATTTAACATGGATTTTCCCGGATTTTACTATTTCTAAAAATGTGGCACTCAGAAATGTACCTATAGGATACTATTAATATATTCGGGTTGTTATATTCCCAAAACAAATTAATTGTATAATTTATATTTTTTTAATCCTTGCCAAAAGTTCTGTTTTGATTCGTTATCATATTTTCTGACGGTTCTTCGTAATCATCAACTTCAACAGATCGACTTAATCTTTCGGCTCTTGTAGAACAGGCTAACTGTTAAATGTTCAAAGAAATAACTCAGACAAAATTAAATTAAAATTAAATATTTTTTGTGAAATTTTTGATAACATTTCAACCTTTTTCATTAGTTAAAAAAGTTAATTCTGTGTAATCTAAAAGTTTTTGACCATTTTTATTTAGTTGACCCAAAACTACATTCTCTTATTTCGAACGTTTATTCGAAATGGTAGTGGTTTCACTTGTCTTATATGGTCCCACGCTGGTGCGCCCAAGAGAACATTTCTAGCGTGACCTATGCGTATGACAATACAAATTGCCATTTCATATACCATTTCAAACACATGTTTTACTACACATAACAACTTGGCGAGACCGGTCACAAACGTTTAATTTATCAGAAATTTGTTTTCGGACGCGCCGCGGTGATAATTTGAAATAAAATAAAGAAATTCATGTTTTTCTTGCGCGTATTAAAAAATTGCCCAATTTTTTTTTTAAACATTTCTTTATTTCCCGAGTATAATCAAATTCGCCAAAATCATCAATGCGAAATTTCCAATGAGTCAAATCATCTGGACACGGAGTTCGGTCTAAAACCTTATAAATCTGTTTCATCGACGATTCAGTTCTCATATTTATTCGTTTGTTATCCATTGATAGCGGACTTCCAATATTGAACTCATTTTTTTCAAAATAAATTTCAAAAAGTTGGTCGTCTTTGACGTAATGCGGATGACCAAATTTTGTTTTATTTTGTAAGTAATAAGTGCCTTCGCCATAGCCGTAAATATTTTTGCCATAGACATCTATAACTTCACAACAATAAGATAAATCAGCTTTTGGAACTGGTTCTGGGAGAGCTAACGAAAGGTTACAATATATTTTTCTTGCATTTAGAAAGGTTCAATTTTACCGTTTCAAAGTTATCCGTTTCAAAGTTATTGAAATTATTTATGTAATCTATTTTAATCTGTGATTTTGCGGGTTAACGAACAACGAAAATATTCTTTCTTTTTATAAAGAATTTCGTGTAAAAAAAACTTATATCCTTGTTTGCCAGCAAATTTCGAAATTGACATTTTTCATACAATAAGTTACTTATTATAAGTAGTACATATTTAGTAGTGTGTTTTTAGTTCATACTCATCGTGGAAACTGTTCCGAGTCATGAGTAGGTTTAAGTTATTTAATACAAAAAACGCGCTTTTTCTCACCGCTCAGAACGCTTCCCGCCATCAGTATTGTAGTAGGGCCCAAATATTCAAGAAAGTGTAAAAGGGGGATATTTTAAATTAGGAAAAATTTTCAAAATCAAATTTTCTAATTTCTCTGACTGTGAAATATTGACCAGGTGTCAAAAGCTTCAGATTTTGCACTGTAAAAAAAGTTGTATTAGCCTTGGAATATAATTTCGAAATGTGCTTCAGAACTGCATAATAAAACTTTCATAAAATTTCAAATAATTTGCATGAGGGTGTCACCTGTCGAGGCTAATATGGAAACTAAGAGGGTTATTAAAAATCCGAGGATGCCATTCCTGATGATTTTTCCCCAAAATCTTTCGAAATCCGTGATTTTCAAATGGCCGTAAATGACCCAATATGGATTTTAAACGAAACAGTACAAAAATCTAAGATTTTTGACATGAAGTTTCTGCTCAGAATTAACTAAGGAATAAGTTGGAAACAAATTTTGTTTAAACTTTTTTCCTTCAACTTTTTTCTCGGTGAAATCGAAAGGTGACACACTAATTTGCATGATACAAATTGTATCATACTGTATGATTCATACAATCTGGTAAGTCTGTCAACGTTTTAGCTTTAAATCGTTCCTAACAAGTCCCAAAATCAGAATCAGTGGCTTCTTTTATCTCTTTTCATAATTTTAATAATATGTTTAATTTGAAAGCGAGTGTTTTGTTTTCGGGAGGTGATTGGGCGCGATAGTCTAGAAAAACGGAATAGACTATTTTAAAGTTCTCACTATTCTCCATAATTCTACTTTTACTAATAATTGCACAGATAATGACAAAAAAAATTGTCGAAAAAAAGGAAACATGGATCAGTTATTCAGTATCAAATATATCAAAATATTTTTTGTTAATTCACTCATAGAGGATCTAAATATAAAATTTGCAAAAACAAATCGAAAGTCTTTTATGTTCTAGAAAAGTGAGGGACCCTTTGACTTAATCGATATTATTACAAGCCTAGTCTGAACCTTATGAAAAACTTTGAATTTTAACCTTGACTAACGGATCAACAGCTTGAAGTTCATCAATAAATTCTAGAATTGTTTTCACAGTCATATCTTTCGGAACACGTTTTTGGGTAAAATATGCAAAAATTGAATTTTCTCGAATTGCCAAAATTTCAGGCGTCGTGTCAATTTTCATTTTCTGGCAATATTTTCCAGCTTCCACTGTAGAATTACAGTCGATTTGATATGGAATAATATTCGCATATTTTTGATCACGACCAAGTTGACCATCAATCGAAGTCCATAATTCATGAGTTGAAACTGAGGGAGATTTATCGTCGAAAAATCGAATGGCGAAAATTTTAATAGGATCGCTTAGAATTGATTGCAGCTGAGAAACAGTCGTCAAACCAGGCAAACCGTAAGAACATTTCATGGTCAACGAAGGCTAAAACAGAAGGATGTTAATTCAATTTTTCAGAAATTTGAATTTTTTTTTAAAAAAGCTTCGTTCAAGGTAAATTAACAGATATTTTAGTTAAACCATAATTTCAGGCATTTCGAAGAATTCAGGCATTTTTTTGAATTTCCTTAAAAATTGCTGTTGAATCGAATTCTCCGATAGCATTTTATCTTTAATAAAAAAAAATCTTTCATTGTCGAATGACATAACACGCAAAAACTGTTCAGCCAAGATTTTGACAAAAAAATTCATGAGAAAAAAAAATTTCACGATATAATATTGTTTTTTATTATTAGTTATGCGAACATTCTCATTTATTAATTTTCAAGCATTAATTTGAAATGGAACGTTTAAAAAAAAAATTATATATGGGCTTAAATTACTCTTGATTAATAAAAAACAAATTGTTTTAAAAATACAAAAAAATTGAAGAAAAATATTTCGACGAAAAAAGATTATGACGGAATTATTTTCGTTTTTTGAGAAAATTTTTGTTAAGTCGTTTTTACAAAATTTGTTTTTCATTTTTGTATTTTTTAAACATTGGCCACAAAAACATACAAACTCGAATTAAAAATTGATTGAGTCTCTTGGGCGAGTATCGCAGCCGCGAGAAAATTGTGTGCACTGATATTTAACTGTCCGTGTGATGCTAGAATTATTAAATCCAATACATTTTTTTGAAATTTTTATTTTGACGAAAAAACATTACGAAAAAAATAATTTTGTTATTTTTGATCCATCACTGATGGACCATCAGTTTGAAGCTTACCTTATTATAAATTTCTACCAAATGCGGACAAATATCATCCTCATCAATATTTCTTGCAATTTGGTGATCTAGTGTACATTCTTTATTAGGATCTGGTCCGATACAAAATTGTGAAACTCGGCCAAAATGATAATATAAATAATTTGCTAAAGTCGCTGTGTTTTGCTTATATAAAACTCGTCCATTTTTTGTTTGAGGCGTTTTGAAATAAACTCCGTTGCAATCCGTATTGTTTGGCGCATTAATTTGAAGCCGATCACAGCAAAGTTTTGGTGGAGATAGTGGGTCCGATTCGAAAATAGTACGATCCAGGTATTCGTCAAATAATTCTTTTCGAGGATTGTAGGTTGTGATAGTTTTGTTACCCTTGAAGCGTGTCAAAAATAAAGTGGAATAAATCAAGTGACAATAATCAGTTTCAAATCAGGTTAATTTTTATTAATCAAAATTATATACAGGGGGAGGCCCAGTATCGCCAAAGTAAAATATCGAAATGTGTAAAATAACGTACTCCACTAAACGAAGCGAATAAAAATTCAAAAAAGAAGATTTGTAATAAAATCCTCAACCGCTCACGCAATTTCGGCGATATGGGCTCTGGCAGGAATTCAGCTAAAAATCGCCGGCAATATGAGGCCTCCCCCTGTGATCATTTTTTTCTTCTGAAGTAGTTTTTCGTCAAATTATGAATGAGTCACAATTATATTTTTTACAACAGTCAATTAACAACCTGATTATTTTGACTTAAATTTGAAAAACACATGAGTACGCTGGCGGGGGCGAAGATTTTGCTTTTGTTTTATAAATTACCTTGACCACAGTGTGGTCACCACACACTTCAATTTAACTTTTGATGCAATTTTTGTACATTATGGCCTTTTATCACATTAGTCATATAATATGACAGTTTCATGATTTTGTAGAAAATCTCGATAAAAAAATAAAAACTATTTGGATTTTCAGTGATGAATGATCACCAATTTTAAATAATATTATGATTTTGACACAAACCTTAAATACAGAAATTCTTGGAAGCGCTTCTCCGGTACATTCTGGTACAGGATTCGATGTGCAGTCAACTTGATGGATCGACATAATTCCACTGTATTTTGCAAGATTTGGAAAGACCTCGATAAAACCTTGATAAATTATTAATAAATAACTGAGAATTTAACCGTTATTTTTGAAATGTAAAATGTTGTCCAAAGAATTTCCCAAAAAGCGCTCGAAAAGTAAAATTTTGATGAAAACGACGCTAAAATGCGTCAATATATCACACCCGGGGCGCTAGATGAGCACTCTCATGCATTTTTTGTTTTTCAATTCCACATTATGATTCTAAAATGCAAATTTTTCTACCTTCAAAAGCTTCATGTTGATCTATACTTTGGGGTTGTTTGTCAAAATACCGTATGACCGACATTTTATTTGTTTGAAGAACGTGTAGGCGGTTATTGTACATCTTTTGGTTCATCAAATTTGGATAGTAACATTCCGCCGAGATATATCGATTTGGTAACCAGCCAGTATCAGCAGCTATTTATCGTTCTCAGAAAATTCTTTTCAGAGTTTATTCGATTATTTGGTGATATTTTGCTATTTATATTGAGGAAAACTAAATTTTCGACATTTTTGATATAATAAAATTTTCAATAATTATTTGACGCCTCCGGAAATATTTATTTTCAAATTTCTAAAACTTTGATTTTCAATAATTTGGTAAATCAAACACAGAATCTTTGTCAGGGTTCACTTTACAATTTATATTATGTAAATTTTTTATTAAAAAATTATCGTATAGAATTGTTTTTATCATGGTTTAAGAAAAAATTCAATCGAAAAGCGTCGACCACAAAAATACGCGTTTTAATTTTAAGTTGCAAATTTTGTTTTCGGTCATGAAAATTGTTGTCACATTAAATTTATTTTTCTAAAATTTGATTAAGTTGATTATAAAATAAAATTCAACTAAATTTTTTGAAAACATGCCTTCAAGCCATTCGGTAACCATATTCGGACAAGTGACATTTCCAGAGTTGAGATGACTTCTCACATGAAATTTAATATGTCCCGAATCTCCGATCGCAAAATTGTCCAAATCATGATAAATAATTTTTCCTAAGTCAGTCTTATAAACCACCTTGCCATGAATAATATCATTTGCTTTCGAGAAAATACCATCAACCTCTCCAGATCCTGATATGAGAATTCTATGACAGCAAGTTTCAGCAATTTCTTTGTAAACTTCATGATTAACAGCAAAATCAACTAATTTTTGGGAAATAGCGGCTAAATTGGATCAAAAGAAAGAATATTCATCATTTTTAACAATTTTTTCAAAAGAACAGAGGAGCTTCTACATAATTGAAAAATAGAAAAACTGGATTGTAAAATTTGAAGACCTTTTTCTTGTTTTCACCCATATTTTCACGAAAAAAAATGTTTTTTATAGATATCTTCCAGAATATCATGTGAACTCCCCCCCAAATTGTTTTTACAAATTTTTACAAATTGTCTTCACAGAGGGCGTGGTTTTAGACAAAAACCACAGAAAGTAATTTATGTTACTATTTATTTTTATGGCTATTCTTTGCAGGAATGAATTTTTCGAATTTTTATTTTTTGAACAGTAAAAAAAGTACTGATTTCATTTAAATCGGGGCAAAGGCCTTAAGAGGGTCAGTGCATTTTGACAGATTTGCACTTTTTTTTGTCTTGATTGGAAACTTTTTGCCACTTCATAAGTTTCGAAAAAAAATTTTTCACACGTAAGTTGCCACTTTTGAGCTCACTTTGTATAATCAGATTTTTTTTAGATCAATTATTTTCATTTTATAAATCGTCTTTTGAAAAAAAACTCAAAAAACGCGCGTTTGCTATCAAATATGTCTCAATAACATTAAAATTTCTTTTTTCTTTTTTATTAATTAGGAGCTTCAAAAAATGGTGTCGACCAACATCGAAAATTTATATAATTTAATTTTATATAATTTCTACGTCAAAATATAAAATTAAAATTTCCGAAAAAATAAGAAAAAAAACGAAATTTTAGCACATCGAAAAAAATATTTATTTTCATGAGTTTAATTTATTAAATTTTACGTGGTGAATGGGTTGGCTTACCAATTGAGCAAGTCTCGGTGTAATAAATTTTTTTTAAATTTTTGATAAAAGAAGGCTTAACTAGATTTCGCACAAACCGTATTTTTATTCAAAAAAGTATGGAACCGAGTATAAACAAGAGCGAAAAAACAAAACGAGGACAAATTTGAATTAAGTTAAAGCATCTATTCTACCAGCTTATAATCCCAAAAAAATAAGTTTAAAAAATTTTGAATCATAAATGAGGAAAATTTTAAAAATATTTTCAAATAGTTTCGACCAAAAATCCCAAAAAAGTGTCATATGATTTTTTAAATAGTATAGAAAAAATATGTGGTCACTGTACGCAAAAAGTAAAAGTGGCGATTTTGAAGAGTGTTTTTCGTTGATTTGAAACAAATAATGAAAAAAATATTTGAACAAAAATAAGGCATTTTTTTGGATAATGTTCGGAACTTTTTTCAAAAATTTCTCATAATTTGTCGAATTCGAAAAGTTTAATTCGAACTCAAAATTTTCTTAAAAAGCAAAAGTTCAAAATTCTGTAGTTACAAAAGTTGCCTGGATTATGGAGCATTACTTTGATGGTATATTGAGAAGAATATCTAAACCCTGTAAAAAGTTTTTGATCAAGAGTCCATATCCGCGGATATCCGTATCTGTCAAAATGCACCGACCCCTTAAGAAGTGTCATAATAACACAATAGAAATTGAAAAAAGTTACCGTCACATTTTTAAGCCAGAATGAAAAATTGAATTGCCGATTTAACTGTAAATTTGTTTTGGGCTAGAATAAACTTCTTACTGTACGCACTGTACGCTCACGATCAATATTATAACTACTCATTGATTTAACTTTAAAAAAGAAGACATTTAAAATGTTAAAGAAAAAATTGACATCTTCCAGAATGTGAAATTTTTGCTTTCGGTCTTTGTTTTTCCTTTGGCTCACTTACGCCAATCAAGACGATTTGAAATAAGGAATTTCAAAAGTCAAAAATGGGTATCGATGTTTTTGACCCATCTTGTAAAGAATTTTTTCTGGTCATTTTAAGACTTAGGATTTTTTTGTTTATGAAAAATTTTCAAAAAAAAAACGATTTTTCGCTCAAATTCTCGAGATTTCACAGGGTCTTATGAAGCCAGTTCTAGCGACTCCGTATGAAGAGCTAAACCGGTAATTTTTTTGGCAGGTGAAAATTAAGCGTTTTTTAGCGAACTCTTTTTTTTGGCTAGGGCTAGCGACCACGTGGTCGACCTCAAATGACCGGTCAAAGTTCAAGGTCAATCTCAAGTTCTCTAACAAAAATTCTCTACAAGATGGGTCAAAAACATGGATACCCATATTTGACTTTTGAAATTCCTTATTTCAAATCGTCCAAAATATTTGAGTTGAAAAATACGTGGGTGTTTCAAAAATGTCAATTCTCATTGACCAATAAACGATGTCAATCAGTTTTAAGCAACAACTTAGATCGCAAGCGAAAATATAACACGCTTTGATAAAATAAATTTTACGCGCGACCAAAATTTTGTCGGGAAGTCTGATTACCCGGGTGAAGCTTTTCAAGTGCGGGAAACAATACTCATAAACTTGATGAAATAATTAAATGAAAATTTTCTGTATTATTTTGATCCTAATCTGAGTCTGCCTCACTTTGACCTGCATTAGTAGCAACACATTTAATTTCTAGCTTATGTCCCGAAGTATATTGACTAGAAAAGGGCATTCTAATCTGCCACTTATCAAGATCGTCTGGACAGTCTAAAATTTGTCCGAATTCGTCAGTGACGCTTCGAGAGGTTATACCATTTTTATTTGATTTTAATTGCTCAAGTAAAAAAATAAAAAATGTCTGAAATATGAATTTTTCCGTCGGAAATGTTATTTTTTGTTCATTAAAAAGTAACACAAATTTCCGACAGTTCATTTCCCAAAAAAACGTTTTGCATAATTTGGCACCGTGAACACTAAGCACCAGTAGACTTGACCCCATAGGTTATTTCATCAAGGTTATATTTTTGTGTACACAAACAAATATTATGTGGACTGAGCACCAGTTTGCCTGGGTCAAATTATAATTTACACAACATACAGTTGGACATAAACAGGTTTAAAAAACAAATTTCAAATTTTATTTTTGAATATTTTTTCAGTATAAAATGAGAAAATAATAATTTGTCAAAAAATCGAAAATTTCAATTTTTCCAAAATTGTTTTCGACCTATAGTTTTGGCCCAAAACAATTGCAGAAATAAATTTGATGAAATGAAACCCCTTCCCTTGAAAAAAAATAAGCCAAATGATTTTTTGAAAAAAACGGTCTTTATATTTAAATCTATATTTCCGATTTTCGACAAATTTCTATCTACCCAAAACATTTTTTATTTAATTTAATTTTAAAATTACAAGAAATGATGCGTGATAAAAAATTAGCTATCAGTTGTGAAAGCCCTATTTTTTTTATTTAATCAACTTAAATTATCGATGGAAATGATATACCTCGCTTTGGGTATCCGTTTTCATAAATATTCTTCTACGTCCCGAATTCTCATACAGTGGGTTATCTGTTTCTTCACGTTCTCCAACGACAAAATTGTCATTGTTAAAATAAATGAAATTTTCTCCACCACCACCTTCTTCTTTGTAAATTGGACGTCCATTAAAATGAGATGATAATTTGTGGTAGTGACCTTCTCCGCGGTTTTTTAAGAGACGGTCTTTGATAGAAATGACGTCGCAACATGAGTCTCCTTCAAATAATGTTTAAACCAAATAAGAAAAACTCGTAACATTTTGATAAATTTGAAGATTTTTATATTTTCTGTATAAAATATACTCAGATTGGCACGATATTATTTTTGACAATTCAAAAATTTTTTCTGACAAGTACCATTGATTCTATTTTTCATATTTTGATCACAAGGTGGTAAATTATCAAATTTACTAAGTTTTGGCTTAACAGCGCCAAAGTGCGGCAGCTGACACAGCAATTTCGAATTATTTCAATTTCAACCGATAAGAATCGGGCTAGGCCGTCAAAATTCCGAAAAGTGAAAAAAATTAAAGTTTGTCAAATTGATGGCCATTCAAAATGGTTATTTGCATTTCACATAATAGTTTGGTTTATTGTTTTTCTTGAAAATAACATCAGTTTATAACATTTGACTTGCTCAAATAAGAATTTTCAGAATTTAATAAAAATAACATAATTTGATCTAGTTTGGGCTTCATTTTTGTCAGTTCATAACTGTTAAATTAAAAAAAATATATATTTTCCAATGTTTTGGTTAATTATTAATCATTTTCACACAATACTGAAATTTTTGATTCTGCATGCTCAACTTTTAGAAATAACAAGTCTGTCATTTGCTCGAAATAATTCTTTTTTTTTGAGATTTTTGAAATAATTTAAATTTCGGATGAAATTTTATTTTGTCAATATTTCGGATCAAAGATCCATCTTCAGGAAACTAAAAAGTTGACAAGATGAACAGAATTATATAAGTTTTAACAAATACCTTGAATATACGATAAATATACTAATTATGATGAAAAATTAAACAAAACAGGTTGTTTTTGAAATTCTAGAAATTTTAATGTTTTTTAGAAATAAGGCACCAAAATTTTCAAGACCCCTTATAAAACGCATTGCTGAACATTCCCAACTTTCGTCAAAATCTGCCATCACAAAACATATATATTCATGTCCAGCTTATCTTGACGCATTAAAACAAAAATTTGGCGAGATACCAACTCGCAATACAAAATATTTTCAAATTTATACAACTATTATGATAGAACTCTCATCGAGGCACTAGCAATAACATTTTTTGAACCTCCATTAAATGAGCAGGTCTATCACAAAGCTGTTGCTTTCATTTAGAAATAAGGCAATCCTCTGTGAAATTTTTGGTGCCTTATTTCTAAAAAACATTAAAATTTCTAGAATCTCAAAAACAACCTGTTTTGTTTTATTTTTCATCATAATTAGTATATTTATCGTATATTCAAGGTATTTGTTAAAACTTATATAATTTTGTTCATCTTGTCAACTTTTTAGTGTCCTGAAGATGGATCTTTGATCCGAAATATTGACAAAATAAAATTTCATCCGAAATTTAAATTTATTCGCTTGAAAATGAATAAGACCGGAACGTTTAGTTGATGAATGAGATAATTATTTTATATAATGTTCAGATTTTATGTACATTTAGGCATTAACTTTAAGAACGGCTCACATACTTGTAAATTGAAAATACAAGATAACAATTAGATTTTTGCTTGAAGCCAAAAGGTTTCTGGCATAAGTTTCACTTTACAATTTCCACATAAAGTGACTTGATTTGTTCAATATTTTAATTCTTATACCGACATGTTCCGGGTTTAGTGTGATGAAATAAACTGATTCAAATAGCTTTCTGCTTTTTTGATACCTAATGAGTATACGAAATTGTCGAATTTTTTAAATTACCAAATCAATACATTTTGTTTGCCTATTTGACATTTTTGTACTATGACCAGAACTCGTATCCGAGAACATTCTTGTTTAGTCTAGTGTTCAGTGAATGCATCCTCCTCCGATTTTTAATCCTTATCCCCAAAAAGGGGAATAAAATGGGATTGGATAAAGGGGATAGAGATCAATCCCCTAGGGGATGGGATGCATCCCATCCTTTTTATCCCTTATATAAAATGACTTTGTGGATATGAATAAATTGAAAAAAATAACTCAAATCGTAGAAAATGTTTAAATTCGTAGATGCGAAGGAAATTTCATGATACGGGCTGAATTCGAAGATAATTTATCTTAGATAAAAGCCAAATTTAATTATACGAGCTGAATTCCCAGATACGGACTGAAATATTAAAATGAAATTGTTTTTGGATGCAAATGAAGTTTTAATTTGTGAAAACGTATTGAACTTTTATATACGAGTAGTTTTCGATAAAAAAAATTCGTAGATAAGCACGAAATTTGTAGATAGGGACGTTCTTTTAAATTACAAAAAACATTTTATAAGAACGAAATTGTCAAATTTGAATTTGTGGAAAAAGCAGTTTTTTGATGCTGGGCAAATATGAGCTAAATTCGTAGACATGAATTTAATTATCAAATACAGTTTATGCGCCCTGACTGGTTCACCAGAAATTTCTATCCCTATCCCATCTCTTCTATCTCCCTTCTATCTCTCAAAGGGGGATAGGTATATCCCTATCCCTTTTTGGAAGCCTGCTGTTTACCCAGCCTATATTCACACTTTTGTGAATATCCCAGCCCTACTACTTAAAAACACACTACCTTACCTAATCAGGGCAGGGATATTCACAAAAGTGTGAATAGGGGATATCATGGTTCTAATGATTATTTTAATCCCCACCTGCACGAGATGTCCTACCCCCAACTGCACGAGAGTGTTTCAGAACACACACATAGTTAGGGTGTCCATCATTAATATCGACTAATAGAAATAATGGGTGGGTTGTTCCGAAATTTCTTGGAGGTTAATAATATATGGGAAAATGGAAAAAAAATTACGAAAAATTTTGATCAAAATATAAAATTATATAAAAAATATAAAATTTTCACCACCAGGTGGCACCGAGTGTCAAAATTAATAATGCCAAAGTTTTCTCCTCCAAAAGTCACTCTAGTTAGTATATTTGTAGATCATTATCTTGTTCCAGTACTGTCTTAACTGCATTAAACAAAAAATTGCATCCAAATAATGCATTTCCGGTCTGATGAGAAATTTCTAGAACTCACCAATATTATTGAAATTAAAAATAAGGGGAACTATCGGGGGTCTGTTCCGATATTCCGCCGGCCAAAATGACACTTCCCCAAAATATTTTTGGTCTCTGTGTTCTGAAACACGCTCGTGCAAGCGGGGGTTCAAATCTGAAGTTTGATGAAAACAATAATTTAAATCATTTTTCAACTTAAAATATTTCGGCCGGATTATCTTGTGCTTAATTTTAAATCCACATTTACCTTGGCCGAAGACTCTTTGAAATAAAAGATAAATTAATAAAATCATTTATAATTTCAATTCATTTATTCTCTTGTTTNTTCCAAGAAATAAAAATGCTCGAAAATGCTTGTGTTCAGGATTTGCTTTTTTTATTTGATCCAATCCGGGATCCCAAAGATAACTTGAATTGTTCAAAATCAGGAACCTTATTAAATTGTTTCAAATACAGCCGGCATGGTCGTGAATTAAAATTTTGGATTGTTTTGTTGATTAACAGTGACAAAATATATCCGCAGAANAGAAAAATTTCAAAACAAAAGCAATTTTGCATTATTTGTTAGGCTTCTCCGGAGCTTCACGCAATAAAATAATAAAAAATTATGAAAATTGAAGGAGTAGGTACGAACTGCGTGTCTTTTTAAGAAACTTTTTAAAAGCGTAGGTGTCGGCGTAGGTGGGATTGTATCAGATTACTGTTAAATTCAAAATTACCGCGAAGGTTGGTTCTGTCAGTAACAAATGTTTTTGGAATATCACCTTTGCTGGTTTGGCGGGAAATTTGCGACACCCACTCCCTTAAAGCATGCATATCCACTAAAAATAACTTAAAACTGGCACTTTGTTCTTCGACTCGCTTAGGCATGAAAATGTTAACATGTTTTCCTGAATTAATTGAATGAAAAATGAGAAAAAAAAAATTATTTTTTTCTAAAGAATATCAATTACGAGGTCCTCTAGTCGTTTTTTGCCACTTTTTTAGCAAACACTCCTATATAGTTTGACTATTGAAAACGACTCATCTGATTGAGTTCTTAGATAGCTCAAACTGAGCACAAATATTTGAAGTAAAATTAATTGGAAAAAATGGTTTGATGGGCATTATTTCCATTTTTTACAAAATTATAATCAAAAGTGATATTTAAAAAATTTCAGTTATTACAGAAAAATTAAAAATAGTCCCATTCTGATCAATTTATTATTTTTGTATTAGTCACGAGATATTTTTGCTTAGTTTGATCTACTGAAAAACTCAATTGGATGAGTCGTTTTCAAAAACCAAATTATATAAATGTTTGCTGAAAAAGTGGCAAAAAACGACCATAGGACCCCGTATTAAATATAATTGGGAATACAATTTTATTTATTGTTTTTAATGTTTAAATAAAATTCATCAATTTTTTGTTTTTAAGTTATTAAAATTTCGATTTAAATGATTTAAGACCGCATGTGCAACCTTTCATGCCAAACAAACCGCAGGCCAGAAAGACGGTTTCAAGTTATTTCGAGGAGATAAAAAGTTAGCATCATCTGTTTACTGTCGGCGTGAGACAATGAACAAAAATTATTTATTACTTGTTTGTTTGATATGCTGTTCTTGGCTGCTCCTGCTTTCCTCCGTTGCAATAATAAATGTACCAACCAATGCCAGTACCAGGATTATTTCTTGTTTCACCTTAGTACAGATTCATAAGCAATGGATATAAAATAGTTTAATATAATAACTTTCTATTAAACGAATAAAATAAAATTATATAAATTTAAATATACAGACCCCACACAAATGTATGACATTGATATGTGTCNCAAGTGATCTGTTTTTCCAACCACAAATTAAGGTCGTGGTTCGCGATGAGGTTAACCGAGATTTTTAGATTCTAAATTTTTTTCGACTCGTACAAAACGTTTTTTACCTACTAGTATAATACGAAAGTTTATGAAACAAAACCTAATGAACTTTTCAATAATTGACAAAAAATTTTGGTGATATTGGTAGTTTCGGCGATACGACGACATGATTAAACTTTTTTATTCGAAAATGGAAAAGCGTAAGCGTTGAAAATCATCCTTTAAAACTTTTTTCAACTCTATACGAACTCAAACAAAATTCACACAAAATAGATTGGGGAAATTAAATCATGAAAAATAACGCCATTTATGTCGCACTCAAAATTTGGCGATATTTCCACTTTCGGTTTATTGTAGCTTAAAATCTAAAAATTGCATAAGTTTTTTCTGACGATATTGTTCTAGCGATATATGGCCCACTTTGGTTATAAGTATTTTTATATCTTAAATCCCGGAAGAGGAGACTATTTTAGTAAATCAAGCTTAAATTTTGGCTTGATTTACTAAAAAAGTCTCCTCTTCCGGGATTTAAGACATATTGACGAGAATGGTAAGCAGTTAATCATGTAGAGTATATCATATTACTATTGTACATTGTATTTTATTACGTTGATATAAGCCCATTGTGTTATTAAAACCCAAGCATTCGTATTACAGAATGAGTAATGCTGATCAGACCAATTAACGGTATAATGTGAACACAAATAGTATTTTGTGTCATTCGAGGGTGATAATGACAGTCATAATTACTTATTGATACAGATAAACTTTATTGTCATGTTGAGGCAGAAAAGGGAATATAAATCTTTCTTTAAATCAGTAGTCCAATTCGGTGTCTCTCATCTCGCGCATTTCTGTTACTGGTGTAAGATCCGCGAGCTGAGAGTTTAGATGCAGGAAATAATATATGACTCGGCATAGTCCACCCCCTATGAGGATAAGTACTGTACTTATTATTTCCACATAGAACGTAAGGTATGATCTGTCAGTAGCAAAAGTATAGAAATAATATATCATATATTTGCCTCCCCTTATCACAGAGCAAAATTATCATAAAATAATTTTTCTTTGAACTGCACAAAATAATTTCATAAACTGTAATTTTTTCAATAGATTATGTTTTCTACGGTTTTATATTTTCAGACTAATAATGATTTCATAAAAATCAGTAAAACGTGATTATGGGCGTTATTTGTGATAAGGTAAATTTT
>SCLH01000407.1:73257-86280 GCA_004367855.1 Oikopleura vanhoeffeni | reverse complement strand
TGTCCTTTAGTTAGCCACTGCCATTTATTATCTGCTCTTCTGACATCGTATCGTGTGTCATGTTTTAGTCGGAGATCACAAGGACACTTAAATAGTTTTGAAAATTGGCCAGTCTTTACAATAACGATAACAATTGGAAAAATCATTAGCCGAAACGATTAATCGGTAGTTAGTTGAATGATTCCGATGAAACTTCGGGAAAAGTATGGATTTTCGACTCATATTTATCCTCTAAAGTCACCCATCGCTTAAAATTCCTATTGTACACCTCACTGATATCGGTCTCTCGGTTTTGTGTTCACTCCTCTTAAACACGATATATTTATAATGATATTTTAGCATTCAAAACTAGCCTGGTCGGGAGAACCATCAGCTTCTCGTTGTAAATGTGTGACAAAACCGCCGACCATATCCCAAATATTGCGCTTTGAACCAGTTCCTTGAGGTTGACCAGGACTTTTATGATCGTTGAATATATTATATAACAAAAACAAAACGTACTTTTTGTATTTGAGGCACAAATTACATTTGGTATTTGCTATATTGAACTAGTATTTTTACAACCTTTCAAATTTATTAATCAGGTAATGAGTGAGAAACAGAAATAATTTTTATAGGAATACTATTGTAATAAACCAAATACCTAATAAAACGTACTTTTGTACTAAAGTTTATGATCAACCCCGACCTGCTTTTCTGTGTTATAGACCAAAAATATTTTTGGGAAGTATCATTTTCGCCAGCGGAATATCTGAACAGACCCGCGAAAGTTCCCCTTATTTTTAATTTCATGAATTTTGGTGAGTTTCAGAAATTGCTCATTAGACCGGAAATACATGATTTGGATGCAATTTTTTGTTTAATCAGTTAAAACAGCACTGGAACCAGATAATAATCTACAAATATACTTTTAAGGGTTATTTTCGGAGATGAATATTTTGCCATTATTTATTTTGGTACCCGACACCACTTGGTGGTGTAATTGGCGGTCAAAATTTAAAATGACGATTTTAGGAGGTGCACATCGCACGCAAAAAATTCCATAAAGTTCCAAATTGTGGCCCATCAAATTCTTTCTAAGATAGACAAATGAAAAGTTTCCGGAATATGAAACTTAATTATTTTTTTTTAAAATAAACATTTTTTCGCTTACGCATTTCCGATGGTTGAAAATTCAAAAATTATTTATTCTCTTCAAATCAAAATTTCGTTGCGGTCACGTTCTTTTTAAAGAGTTTGAAGCCAAAAAATACGGCAAAAGTAGGCACCATAAAAATTAATTTGAATCAAATCAGTTTTTTTAGATTGATGGCTGAAGCCATGTTTCATAGTCAGCAAATACTTGTGTGTTTAAGAACACAGAAAGGCAGGTGGGTAATATAACATCGAAAGCAGGCGGGGTTAAGTATATTAGATAAAAGTAGTTAAATACTGAAAATCTCCCAACAGAAATGTCTCATAAGGGACTTTTTACTTATAAGGGGATTGTGAAAGTAATTCAGCGATCCTTAGAAATTCACCGATCCGCCACCCTTTGAATATTGGCTTATTAAAGTTTGGTTTATTCTTCAGATTATGATCTTTTGGATCCCGATCTGTGCAAATTTCTGCATAATCAGGTTGTCGCTTACTAAATTTGTTTTAATTTCGGTTTTCATAAATTGAATGAGAATGTTGTTATTGAATTTTGTTAAAAATTTATGATCGAATAACTTATAAAATGTCTCAAATTCTGTATAGCAATATGCCGGTTGAAGCATGCATATCCACTAAAAATAACTGAAAACTGGCACTTTGTTCTTCGACTCGCTTAGGCATGGAAATGTTAAGATGTTTTTATGAATTAATTGAATGGAAAATTAGAAAAAAATAAATTATTTTTCTTTATAAAATATCAATTACGGGGTCCTCTGGTCGTTTTTTTCCATTTTTTTTAGCAAACATTTATATATAATTTGGCTTTTGAAAACGACTTATCTGATTGAGTTCTTAGATAGCTCAAACTGAGCACAAATATTTGAAGAAAAAAATGGAAAAAATGGTTTGATGGGCATTATTTCCATTTTTTATAATCAAAAGTGATATTTAAAAAATTTCAGTTATTACAGAAAAAAATAAAAATAGTCCCATTCTGATCAATTTATTATTATTGTATTAGTCACGAGATATTTTTGCTTAGTTTGATCTACTGAAAAACTCAATCGGATGAGTCGTTTTCAAAAGCCAAATTATATATAAATGTTAGTGGCAAAAACCGACCATAGCCTTTTTCGAACGGAACTCCATCTCAAAAACGCTTACTATCTCTATAGCGCGTGTTCGAATCCCACTCATGTTGCCTTAGTGATTATCTTGAATATGATTAGGCAAGGGTCTTGATAATGGAACCGCTAAATTTTATCGATGTGTAATCACTCAAGCAATCACTAAGACAATCACTTAGACAACATCAGTGGGATTCGAACACGCGCTATAGAGATAGTAAGCGTTTTTGAGATGGAGTTCCATTCGGAAAAGGATAGGACCCCGTATTAAATATAATTGAGAATAAAAATTTCATCTATTGTTTTTAATGTTTAAATGAAATTCATCAATTTTTTGTCTTTAAGTTTCAATTTAAATGATTCAAGACCGCATGTGCAACCTTTCATGCCAAACAAACCGCAGGCCAGAAAGACGGTTTCAAGTTATTTCGAGGGGATAAAAAGTTAGCATCATCTGTTTACTGTCGGGTTGAGACAATGAACAAAAATTATGTATTACTTGTTTGTTTGATATGCTGTTCTTGGCTGCTCCTGCTTTCCTCCGTTGCAATAATAAATGTACCAGCCAATGCCAGTACCAGGATTATTTCTTGTTTCACCTTAGTACAGATTCATAAGCAATCGATATAAAATAGTTTAATATAATAACTTTCTATTAAACGAATAATCAACCATTGGTCAATTATGACTATTAGAGCAGAAGAGAAAAAAAATTTAAAATTGACTCAAGGAGGAACTCGGCGTGCTTTGAGGGTCAGCCGAAAAATATAATTTTATTTTCATGTTTTTCGTTCGGAAAAAATTGACGGTTTGGAAAAAATTGGTGGTATTTTTATTGCCATACTCCGCCAGTTCAGTACCTTTTTATCGTTTTGAATTTGAAGTCTTTTTTAGCATTAAGTCAAATTCTTGGACTTACAAACATTTCAAGTACCGTTTTGGACAAAAAAACGCACAAAAATTAAGGGTTCGAAAGTATTAGATCTTTGCGAACTCATAAGCTTTTTATTTAGATCAAAATTGCCTAGGTAAAAATACAAACCAATTGTGTGTTCAATTCAGGGATTTGATTGGTTGGTTGGCCCGTCTCACTCTCGTTTGTATTTGGTTTGTATTTTTACCTTGTAATTTTTACCTTGTAATTGGTTTGTATTTTTACCTAGGCATTTTTGATCTACCTTCCTCGTAATAGGATATAGTTTCAAGATAAATAATTGGAAACTCCAGGAAGAAGGAGGCTTTTGGATAAGGTACTTAAAAATAGAAAAAACATTTTGAGACACCTCGGTGTCAAAAATACAAAAAATTATTTCGCAAGGTTTTACCAAGAATACAAATTGTCGTTTCTTTCATAGAAAATTTCAAAAACAGTATTACTCAATATATCGGAGATTAAAGTTCGGCCTGCTTTCTCACTCACACGTGATAACTATAGTGACCAATTAAATCACACGATTCTTCAATTTAGATTACAATCGTGTGATTTGATTGGCTGTGATCTTTGCTGACGTTACAATTATGACGCGTGAATGAAAAAGCAGGCACAAAAATTATTTTCGATATACAGTGAATATTTTAATCTGTTCCTCGCCCCAACATATAATAAAGTGCTCTGTTGTTAAAGAGAGATTCTCCCATAGTTAGGGGATTGGTGTTACCCGCTCCAGCTCCAAGTGTATATAATCCAGCACCTCTTCCTCCACGAAAACTACCAAATCCACCTATATGGTTACTGTTCGGTGAAGTAATTTTGATTGTATCAGCACAACCAGACGGGTTTTCTAAATCTTTGACTAATCTACGGGACATTGAGGCTGGAATTTCACGACGAACTCGATTATCTGAGAAATCAAAAACAAAGATTAAAAAATCGTTTTGTGATGTTTTTGTCATCATGTTTCTTTGACAATACAAGTAGAGTTTTTGAAAATAAAATCTGACACTGCGGTCACTTTTTGCCACTTTTTCAGCCAATTTTTTAATTTAATTCGGCGTTTGAAACCGACTCAACCGATTGAGTTTTTGGGTAGCTCAAACTAAGCACAATATTTGAAGAAAAATAATTTGAAACAAAATAGTCCGAATCAGGCCATTGTTTCTAATTTTTATAACTAAAACTTACAATTAAACTATTTTAGTAATCTCGGAAAAAATCTAAACATGGTCCGATTCTGACCTATTATCTATTATTGTATTATTCACTAGATATTTGAGCTCAGTTTGAGCTATCAAAAAACTTAATCGGATGAGTCGTTTTCAATGGCCGAATTATATTTAAATTTTGGCTGGAAAAGTGGCAAAAAGTGACCGCAGGGCCCCGTGATAGATATACAGTATGTACTTTTTTTACTTGCGGAGTGAAAATTGTCCTTTAGGTAATTACGGCCAATAAAAAATAGTAACTAGGTGCATTTTATTTTCAAACCCTTGACATCGGCTATAGCTTGGCGTTCAAAATAAAATCCACCAAGTTACCATTTTTAATTGGCCGTAATAAGCTAAAGGACATTTTTTTTTCGCAAGTAAGAAAAGTACATACTGTAGGAATGTGCGTGTTAAGGAGTGTTAGGAGGGCCACTCCTGAGAGGGCCACTCCTGGGGCCACTCTTAACACTCCTTAACCCGCACATTCCTAGATCATCATTAATGTGTTAATGTGTTAAAGGGATATATCACGATTTTGCTATCATTTCACGGGTATAATGAAATCATATTATAACTTTTGTATATGAACTGTTATATTTGACACCGCTGAGGAGTCATATTATATGATTTTTATTTTTTGACTTTAATAGTGAAAGCAATTAAATTCAGGTGAAAACACATTTTTCTCTATTTTGACAAGTTAATAAAAGATTGAATCATAAATTTAACATGGATTTTCCCGGATTTTACTATTTCTAAAAATGTGGCACTCAGAAATGTACCTATAGGATACTATTAATATATTCGGGTTGTTATATTCCCAAAACAAATTAATTGTATAATTTATATTTTTTTAATCCTTGCCAAAAGTTCTGTTTTGATTCGTTATCATATTTTCTGACGGTTCTTCGTAATCATCAACTTCAACAGATCGACTTAATCTTTCGGCTCTTGTAGAACAGGCTAACTGTTAAATGTTCAAAGAAATAACTCAGACAAAATTAAATTAAAATTAAATATTTTTTGTGAAATTTTTGATAACATTTCAACCTTTTTCATTAGTTAAAAAAGTTAATTCTGTGTAATCTAAAAGTTTTTGACCATTTTTATTTAGTTGACCCAAAACTACATTCTCTTATTTCGAACGTTTATTCGAAATGGTAGTGGTTTCACTTGTCTTATATGGTCCCACGCTGGTGCGCCCAAGAGAACATTTCTAGCGTGACCTATGCGTATGACAATACAAATTGCCATTTCATATACCATTTCAAACACATGTTTTACTACACATAACAACTTGGCGAGACCGGTCACAAACGTTTAATTTATCAGAAATTTGTTTTCGGACGCGCCGCGGTGATAATTTGAAATAAAATAAAGAAATTCATGTTTTTCTTGCGCGTATTAAAAAATTGCCCAATTTTTTTTTTAAACATTTCTTTATTTCCCGAGTATAATCAAATTCGCCAAAATCATCAATGCGAAATTTCCAATGAGTCAAATCATCTGGACACGGAGTTCGGTCTAAAACCTTATAAATCTGTTTCATCGACGATTCAGTTCTCATATTTATTCGTTTGTTATCCATTGATAGCGGACTTCCAATATTGAACTCATTTTTTTCAAAATAAATTTCAAAAAGTTGGTCGTCTTTGACGTAATGCGGATGACCAAATTTTGTTTTATTTTGTAAGTAATAAGTGCCTTCGCCATAGCCGTAAATATTTTTGCCATAGACATCTATAACTTCACAACAATAAGATAAATCAGCTTTTGGAACTGGTTCTGGGAGAGCTAACGAAAGGTTACAATATATTTTTCTTGCATTTAGAAAGGTTCAATTTTACCGTTTCAAAGTTATCCGTTTCAAAGTTATTGAAATTATTTATGTAATCTATTTTAATCTGTGATTTTGCGGGTTAACGAACAACGAAAATATTCTTTCTTTTTATAAAGAATTTCGTGTAAAAAAAACTTATATCCTTGTTTGCCAGCAAATTTCGAAATTGACATTTTTCATACAATAAGTTACTTATTATAAGTAGTACATATTTAGTAGTGTGTTTTTAGTTCATACTCATCGTGGAAACTGTTCCGAGTCATGAGTAGGTTTAAGTTATTTAATACAAAAAACGCGCTTTTTCTCACCGCTCAGAACGCTTCCCGCCATCAGTATTGTAGTAGGGCCCAAATATTCAAGAAAGTGTAAAAGGGGGATATTTTAAATTAGGAAAAATTTTCAAAATCAAATTTTCTAATTTCTCTGACTGTGAAATATTGACCAGGTGTCAAAAGCTTCAGATTTTGCACTGTAAAAAAAGTTGTATTAGCCTTGGAATATAATTTCGAAATGTGCTTCAGAACTGCATAATAAAACTTTCATAAAATTTCAAATAATTTGCATGAGGGTGTCACCTGTCGAGGCTAATATGGAAACTAAGAGGGTTATTAAAAATCCGAGGATGCCATTCCTGATGATTTTTCCCCAAAATCTTTCGAAATCCGTGATTTTCAAATGGCCGTAAATGACCCAATATGGATTTTAAACGAAACAGTACAAAAATCTAAGATTTTTGACATGAAGTTTCTGCTCAGAATTAACTAAGGAATAAGTTGGAAACAAATTTTGTTTAAACTTTTTTCCTTCAACTTTTTTCTCGGTGAAATCGAAAGGTGACACACTAATTTGCATGATACAAATTGTATCATACTGTATGATTCATACAATCTGGTAAGTCTGTCAACGTTTTAGCTTTAAATCGTTCCTAACAAGTCCCAAAATCAGAATCAGTGGCTTCTTTTATCTCTTTTCATAATTTTAATAATATGTTTAATTTGAAAGCGAGTGTTTTGTTTTCGGGAGGTGATTGGGCGCGATAGTCTAGAAAAACGGAATAGACTATTTTAAAGTTCTCACTATTCTCCATAATTCTACTTTTACTAATAATTGCACAGATAATGACAAAAAAAATTGTCGAAAAAAAGGAAACATGGATCAGTTATTCAGTATCAAATATATCAAAATATTTTTTGTTAATTCACTCATAGAGGATCTAAATATAAAATTTGCAAAAACAAATCGAAAGTCTTTTATGTTCTAGAAAAGTGAGGGACCCTTTGACTTAATCGATATTATTACAAGCCTAGTCTGAACCTTATGAAAAACTTTGAATTTTAACCTTGACTAACGGATCAACAGCTTGAAGTTCATCAATAAATTCTAGAATTGTTTTCACAGTCATATCTTTCGGAACACGTTTTTGGGTAAAATATGCAAAAATTGAATTTTCTCGAATTGCCAAAATTTCAGGCGTCGTGTCAATTTTCATTTTCTGGCAATATTTTCCAGCTTCCACTGTAGAATTACAGTCGATTTGATATGGAATAATATTCGCATATTTTTGATCACGACCAAGTTGACCATCAATCGAAGTCCATAATTCATGAGTTGAAACTGAGGGAGATTTATCGTCGAAAAATCGAATGGCGAAAATTTTAATAGGATCGCTTAGAATTGATTGCAGCTGAGAAACAGTCGTCAAACCAGGCAAACCGTAAGAACATTTCATGGTCAACGAAGGCTAAAACAGAAGGATGTTAATTCAATTTTTCAGAAATTTGAATTTTTTTTTAAAAAAGCTTCGTTCAAGGTAAATTAACAGATATTTTAGTTAAACCATAATTTCAGGCATTTCGAAGAATTCAGGCATTTTTTTGAATTTCCTTAAAAATTGCTGTTGAATCGAATTCTCCGATAGCATTTTATCTTTAATAAAAAAAAATCTTTCATTGTCGAATGACATAACACGCAAAAACTGTTCAGCCAAGATTTTGACAAAAAAATTCATGAGAAAAAAAAATTTCACGATATAATATTGTTTTTTATTATTAGTTATGCGAACATTCTCATTTATTAATTTTCAAGCATTAATTTGAAATGGAACGTTTAAAAAAAAAATTATATATGGGCTTAAATTACTCTTGATTAATAAAAAACAAATTGTTTTAAAAATACAAAAAAATTGAAGAAAAATATTTCGACGAAAAAAGATTATGACGGAATTATTTTCGTTTTTTGAGAAAATTTTTGTTAAGTCGTTTTTACAAAATTTGTTTTTCATTTTTGTATTTTTTAAACATTGGCCACAAAAACATACAAACTCGAATTAAAAATTGATTGAGTCTCTTGGGCGAGTATCGCAGCCGCGAGAAAATTGTGTGCACTGATATTTAACTGTCCGTGTGATGCTAGAATTATTAAATCCAATACATTTTTTTGAAATTTTTATTTTGACGAAAAAACATTACGAAAAAAATAATTTTGTTATTTTTGATCCATCACTGATGGACCATCAGTTTGAAGCTTACCTTATTATAAATTTCTACCAAATGCGGACAAATATCATCCTCATCAATATTTCTTGCAATTTGGTGATCTAGTGTACATTCTTTATTAGGATCTGGTCCGATACAAAATTGTGAAACTCGGCCAAAATGATAATATAAATAATTTGCTAAAGTCGCTGTGTTTTGCTTATATAAAACTCGTCCATTTTTTGTTTGAGGCGTTTTGAAATAAACTCCGTTGCAATCCGTATTGTTTGGCGCATTAATTTGAAGCCGATCACAGCAAAGTTTTGGTGGAGATAGTGGGTCCGATTCGAAAATAGTACGATCCAGGTATTCGTCAAATAATTCTTTTCGAGGATTGTAGGTTGTGATAGTTTTGTTACCCTTGAAGCGTGTCAAAAATAAAGTGGAATAAATCAAGTGACAATAATCAGTTTCAAATCAGGTTAATTTTTATTAATCAAAATTATATACAGGGGGAGGCCCAGTATCGCCAAAGTAAAATATCGAAATGTGTAAAATAACGTACTCCACTAAACGAAGCGAATAAAAATTCAAAAAAGAAGATTTGTAATAAAATCCTCAACCGCTCACGCAATTTCGGCGATATGGGCTCTGGCAGGAATTCAGCTAAAAATCGCCGGCAATATGAGGCCTCCCCCTGTGATCATTTTTTTCTTCTGAAGTAGTTTTTCGTCAAATTATGAATGAGTCACAATTATATTTTTTACAACAGTCAATTAACAACCTGATTATTTTGACTTAAATTTGAAAAACACATGAGTACGCTGGCGGGGGCGAAGATTTTGCTTTTGTTTTATAAATTACCTTGACCACAGTGTGGTCACCACACACTTCAATTTAACTTTTGATGCAATTTTTGTACATTATGGCCTTTTATCACATTAGTCATATAATATGACAGTTTCATGATTTTGTAGAAAATCTCGATAAAAAAATAAAAACTATTTGGATTTTCAGTGATGAATGATCACCAATTTTAAATAATATTATGATTTTGACACAAACCTTAAATACAGAAATTCTTGGAAGCGCTTCTCCGGTACATTCTGGTACAGGATTCGATGTGCAGTCAACTTGATGGATCGACATAATTCCACTGTATTTTGCAAGATTTGGAAAGACCTCGATAAAACCTTGATAAATTATTAATAAATAACTGAGAATTTAACCGTTATTTTTGAAATGTAAAATGTTGTCCAAAGAATTTCCCAAAAAGCGCTCGAAAAGTAAAATTTTGATGAAAACGACGCTAAAATGCGTCAATATATCACACCCGGGGCGCTAGATGAGCACTCTCATGCATTTTTTGTTTTTCAATTCCACATTATGATTCTAAAATGCAAATTTTTCTACCTTCAAAAGCTTCATGTTGATCTATACTTTGGGGTTGTTTGTCAAAATACCGTATGACCGACATTTTATTTGTTTGAAGAACGTGTAGGCGGTTATTGTACATCTTTTGGTTCATCAAATTTGGATAGTAACATTCCGCCGAGATATATCGATTTGGTAACCAGCCAGTATCAGCAGCTATTTATCGTTCTCAGAAAATTCTTTTCAGAGTTTATTCGATTATTTAGTGTATTTTTATTTATTTAAGGAAAACTGAAATTTTNCGGAGAAATCGAAAAGACTCACCCTGTAATTTATTTTACTAATTATTTTTATGGCTCTTCTTTGCAGGAATGAATTTTTCGAATTTTTTTTGTTTGAACAGTAAAAAAAGTACTGATTACATTTAAATCGGGGCAAAGGCCTTAAGGGCTCGGTTTTTGTCTTGATGAGAAACTTTTTGCCACTTCATAATTTCGAATAAAAAAATTTTCACACGTAAGTTGCCACTTTTGAGCTCACTTTGTATAATCTGATTGTATTTAGATCGATTATTTTTACTTTATAAATAATGAAAAAACACTCAAAAAACGGGCATTTGCTATCAAAGGTGTCTAAATTACATTAAGTTTTTTTTCTTTTTTATTAATTAGAAGCTTCAAAAAATAGTCTCGACCACCATCAAAATTTATTCAATTTAATTTTATATAATTTCTACGTCAAAATTAAAATTTTTGAAAAAAGACCAAATTTTAGCACATCGAAAGAAATATTTATTTTCATGAGTTTAATTTATTAAATTTTACGTGGTGGATGGGTCGGCTAACCAAATGGGCTAGTCTCGGTGAAATAAAAAAATTTTGATAAAAGAGGGCTTAACTAGATTTCGAAAAGTATGATTCCGAGTATAAACAAGAGCGAAAAAACAAAACGAGGACAAATTTGAATTAAGTTAAGTATCTATTCTTCATATTTCCAGCTAATAATAGCAAAAAAATAAGTTTAAAAATTTTGAACCATAAATGAGGAAAATTTTCAAAATATTTCCAAATAGTTTAGAACAAAAATCCCAAAAAAATGTCATATGATTTTTCAAATAGAATAGAAAAAATATGTGGTCACCTACGCAAAAAGTTAAAGTGGCGATTTTGAAGAGTGTTTTTCGTTGATTTGAAACAAATAATGAAAACAAATATTTGAACAAAAATAAGGCATTTTTTTGATAATGTTCGGAACTTTTTTCAAAAATTTCTCATAATTTGTCGAATTCGAAAAGATTAATTCGAACTCAAAATTTTCTTAAAAAGCAATAGTTCGAAATTCTGTATTGACAAAAGTTGCCTGGATTATGGAGCATTACTTTGATGGTATATTGAGAATGGTATATAAACCCATTAAAAAGTTTTTTATCAAGAGTCCATATCCGCGGAAATCCGTATCTGTCAAAATGCACCGATCCCTTAAGAAGTGTTATAATAACACAATAGAAATAGAAAAAAGTTACCGTCACATTTTTAAGCAAGAATGAAAAATTAAATTGCCGATTTAACTGTGAATTTGTTTTGGGCTAGAATAAACTTCTTACTGTACGCACTGTACGCCCACGATCAATATTATAACTACTCATAGATTTCACTTTGAAAAAGTAGACATTTAAAATGTTAAAGAAAAAAATGACATTTTCCAGAATGTGAAATTTTTGCTTTCGATCTTCCTTTTTTCTTTGGCTCACTTCCGCCAATCGAAATATTTTAGTTGACAAATACGTGGGTGTTTAAAAAATGTCAATTCTCATTGACCAATAAACGATGTCAATCAGTTTCAAGCAACAACTTAGATCGCAAGCGAAAATATAACACGCTTTGATAAAAGAAATTTTACGCGCGACCAAAATTTTGTCGGGAAGTCTGATTACCCGGGTTAAGCTTTTCAAGTTCGGGAAACAATACTCATAAACTTGATGAAATAATTAAATGACAATTTTCTGTATTATTTTGATCCTTATCTGAGTCTGCCTCACTTTGACCTGCATTAGTAGCAACACATTTAATTTCTAGCTTATGTCCCGAAGTATATTGACTAGAAAAGGGCATCCTAATCTGCCACATATCAAGATCGTCTGGACAGTCTAAAATTTGTCCGAATTCGTCAGTGACGCTTTAAGAGGTTATACCATTTTTATTTGATTTTAATTGCTCAAGTAAAAAAATAAAAAAATGTCTGAAATATGAATTTTTTCCGTCGGAAATGTTATTTTTTGTCCATGAAAAAGTAACTCAAATTTCCAACAGTTCATTTCCCCAAAAAAAGTTTTGCATAATTTGGCACCGTGAACACTAAGCACCAAGTGACTTTACCCCATAGGTTATTTCATCAAGGTTATATTTTTGTGTACACAAACAAATATTATGTGCACTGAGCACAAGTTTGCCTGGGTCAAATTATAATTTACACAACATACAGTTGGACATAAACAGATTTAGAAAAAAATTTCAAATTTTATTTTCAAATATTTTTTCAGTATAAAATGAGAAAATAATAATTTGTCGAAAAATCGAAAATTTTTCCAAAATTGTTTTCGACCCATAGTTTGGGCCCAAAACAATTGCAGAAATAAATTTGATGAAATGAACCCCCCCTCTCGAAAAAATAAGCTTTTTTAGAAAAAATGGTCTTTTATACAATATAATCATTTTGGGGATGCGCAGCATCACCAAAATGATTATATTTTTTAAATAGAACAATTTTGCCGTATCATCAGGGGGAGATGGTTTTGTGATATCGGTAGTCTGGTAACCTTCCTCGAGTTATTCTCGGGTAAAAATTGGGTAGTTTAGCTTGAGGTGCAAAAATTATTTCGATTAAAAAGGCGATTCAAAATTAAAGCGGAAGGAGAATGAACTCAAAA
>SCLH01000407.1:33349-72573 GCA_004367855.1 Oikopleura vanhoeffeni | reverse complement strand
AAATTGGACGTCCATTAAAATGAGATGATAATTTGTGGTAGTGACCTTCTCCGCGGTTTTTTAAGAGACGGTCTTTGATAGAAATGACGTCGCAACATGAGTCTCCTTCAAATAATGTTTAAACCAAATAAGAAAAACTCGTAACATTTTGATAAATTTGAAGATTTTTATATTTTCTGTATAAAATATACTCAGATTGGCACGATATTATTTTTGACAATTCAAAAATTTTTTCTGACAAGTACCATTGATTCTATTTTTCATATTTTGATCACAAGGTGGTAAATTATCAAATTTACTAAGTTTTGGCTTAACAGCGCCAAAGTGCGGCAGCTGACACAGCAATTTCGAATTATTTCAATTTCAACCGATAAGAATCGGGCTAGGCCGTCAAAATTCCGAAAAGTGAAAAAAATTAAAGTTTGTCAAATTGATGGCCATTCAAAATGGTTATTTGCATTTCACATAATAGTTTGGTTTATTGTTTTTCTTGAAAATAACATCAGTTTATAACATTTGACTTGCTCAAATAAGAATTTTCAGAATTTAATAAAAATAACATAATTTGATCTAGTTTGGGCTTCATTTTTGTCAGTTCATAACTGTTAAATTAAAAAAAATATATATTTTCCAATGTTTTGGTTAATTATTAATCATTTTCACACAATACTGAAATTTTTGATTCTGCATGCTCAACTTTTAGAAATAACAAGTCTGTCATTTGCTCGAAATAATTCTTTTTTTTTGAGATTTTTGAAATAATTTAAATTTCGGATGAAATTTTATTTTGTCAATATTTCGGATCAAAGATCCATCTTCAGGAAACTAAAAAGTTGACAAGATGAACAGAATTATATAAGTTTTAACAAATACCTTGAATATACGATAAATATACTAATTATGATGAAAAATTAAACAAAACAGGTTGTTTTTGAAATTCTAGAAATTTTAATGTTTTTTAGAAATAAGGCACCAAAATTTTCAAGACCCCTTATAAAACGCATTGCTGAACATTCCCAACTTTCGTCAAAATCTGCCATCACAAAACATATATATTCATGTCCAGCTTATCTTGACGCATTAAAACAAAAATTTGGCGAGATACCAACTCGCAATACAAAATATTTTCAAATTTATACAACTATTATGATAGAACTCTCATCGAGGCACTAGCAATAACATTTTTTGAACCTCCATTAAATGAGCAGGTCTATCACAAAGCTGTTGCTTTNGTGCGGCGTATCAGTTTATAGGGGCAAAGATAGGGGTTTTTTTTCTAACGTTCCTCAAGGCAAAAGATAGGCGTTTTTAAACGCAGATTTCCCAAGAACCAGATTCTCACCGGTCGGCGCGACAAATGAAAAATACACTTTTTTAAAAAGCATGTTCAGATTGGACCCAATGAAGTGTCGGTATTTCAAGGAGTTAAAAACATGTTTCCCAAGTCTCGCAGACAATGTCGGCTAGCTTTGAAAATGGGGCAATAGTTATTCAGATTAAAAATATTCAGTTTTAAACTGGTATTCGAGAGTGATTTACTGTGAGCATATTTTTTTTTCATAATTTTCATTGTTTTCTTTGAACCATTTTTAACGATTTTCGGATAATATTTTGCGAATTCCAGTTTATTTTAAAATTAACTTTATTTCATTTTTCAATAAAATTCAATTTATACATCCTAGAAAGATTTGTAACGAAAAAATTAACCTTTAAAATCCAAAAAAATTCTACTGCTGACCATATTTTAACGCAATATTAAACTCTAGATATTTGTCCAAATTGACTAATCAGAGCACCATTTTCCAAAAGTACGCGTATAGTTTAGAAGTACGCAATAATAGTTAGAATTACGCGTATATTTATGGGTTTTTGGCGACAAACTTCTAACTATAGCCTCACCTCCTGTAACAATCCACATGATTGTAAAGATTTGCTTCAAAAATTGAAAACTTCGTTCCGAGGACAAAAAATTGCAAAAACGGCAATTAAAATTTGTTTTTCAAAACTGAAAGTGTAACACTTTAAGTGTTTGCCTTGGTTTAACAAATAATTAGATTAAATAATTCAGAAATTATGTTGTGTATTAAAAAATTTCGTTGGAGAATTTGAATTATACTATTATTTGAGAAAAAAAAGATCTCCGGAATTGAAGCAAAAAATTAAAAAAACTTCCGAACAGATTATTTTCTGGCGCTTCTATCAGCAGGTGGAATTTCAATTTGAAAAAATAAAAAAATTCTGATACATGGATTAAGTTTCCATGTTTAATTCATTTTCAACCATTTAACAAATGAAGAAAATCTCGTTTTTTTCGCCATTCAAAACTGCCCACTAAAAAGCTCAATGGAGAAAGATTTTTGTCTTATTCATCGACTACGGGTAACATCACTAACCGAAGATCTAAATCTAATCTATCTATCTGGTATAAAAAATTTTAATTCTTTTGGTAGAGCTCCTTGTTGAAATATTTGCTCTATGTGTTTATTCTTAAGGGGGTCGGTAATAAGGAAAGCAAAATAAGCCCATATTTATATTTTCTCTTCCTGGTAATTTTTTGCTCATTGAAAGAAGGTTTTTTGATTAATTTTAATTGAAGCTAAATTTGAATTTTTTAAAAGAAAGAACAACAAGTTATTCAAATCCTCTGATTAATTATCTGAGATAAAATGTGATGAACAACATTTTTTTGTACTTTTTCTGATCGCAAAAATCAATTTCGGAGTTCTTGTAATTTTCAAAAAAAATAATTAAATTATCTTTTTTTTTTTCCGCCTTCCGCTTTTTTCGCATTGGCTACTACCAGCCTCGAAAAGGTGTGAACTTTTTGTAGCGCCCACCTTAAGGTCTTGACTCCATCGGACAAAGTTGGAAGAAGCCCGAAAATTTGTGGGAAAAGCAAGAATTTGTCAAGTCAATATGATATAAACTATAAAAAAGGCAAGGCTCCGCCTCGCCTTTTTTTATATTATTTATATCATATGTTCCTAGAAATGACAAAACATTAAATAAACAATTCTTTACGTCGAAAAAGATGCCCAAGTGCCTAGTAGCCACTGGCAACGCGTGGTTTCTAGTGGTTTCGCATTCATAATGGTGTGAAATTATGTGCGAAATTTTTAGACAATCGTTTCAACTACATGGCAGCAAACCCTTTATTTTCCGATATCACGTTTATTATAAATGCAGTCTAACTTGCAATGATATGACAAAGGTGAAGCTTTTGCGACTGTGAAATGATTTTTATTCTAGTACAGGTATCTCCAGAATTGAAATGGAGTTACAGAATAAAACTTCGCACTCCGCGGCCGCCAGGTAAGACTTCCCATCCCAATTGATTTTTTGACAAGTTATTCTTGTCGCTGGCGCCACTGAAGCTCGCCATCTGAAATATTGCCGTTTGTTAAATCTCTCTAATATTTACCATATTTATTTCTCTTTTAACCGTCTCTCTCTAGATGACGAACACTGAAAAAATGAATTCGAGTCGAATCTTATTTTAATATTTCAACCTTGAATTTTGGTATTATTACGGTGAGTGATTAAAGAAGGGTGGTAACAAGCGACCTTCTCACGGCCGTTTGGGACACAAATACTAAAAATGAAATAATTTTGTAATGAGTAAAACGGACATTAGAAAACCAATGGTGTTAATGCAAAATTTCTTATCTCAATCTAGAAATTTCTAGAATTTCATAAATTTTAAAAATTTTAAATCGTAATTTAATTGATTTCTCAAAACTACAGGACTATGAAGTTGAAACTATAAAAATGAAATCACAATAGTCGTTTTTTAGTTTATGTCAACACTCAAAACCTAAAAATAAATAAATAATTTGAAATAAAAGTATTTGGGCATAGTATATTTTTTTAGTTTTGCTTTAACTCTCATCTCAGTCTTGCACATCTTGGCTCAAAAGTCAAAAATATGCCAAAAAAAAATTGCCTGTGCCACCCCTTAACCACAATACTCATTTTGGTAAATATATTATCACTAACGATTTAAAAAAAATCGTATTTTATACTGTAGCATCCCAATTAACATGTTCATTTGCATCACTTTGAATTTTTCACTTATGTTCTTTCTTTTTGGTGCTAAGTCTTCTCTTTGCCTCTCTTACTTTTTTGAAAATAAGCAACTTTGTCCGAAGCACCCTTTCAAACTCAAATTGACATTTAAGTTTTTCCATGAAAAATTTTGCCCAAAATTGAATTTCATAAGGCTTTTCACCAGTATGAAATTTTAATAATTTATGTGTAAAAAAATTAGAAGATTTTATCCATCCAGATGCAAAAAGTCATGCGCGCTATTTGCCTTACTTGCGCTAATACAAGTTCACCTCCCGCCGGGTTTCATAGATGCCTCAAGCAGATTGAAGCGGTAAAAACCCTTTGGTAGCCCAATAGCAAGGCCATGCGAGATACGATTTTTTTATATAAATATGTGAGACTAATATGCGCTCCCAGTTTTTCTTCAAAATGATGCTTCACCGCCAAAAAATGTATTTTCTCAAATGCTGCTCTGATAAAAAAAATTTACCCTTGAAATGAGAATAATATATTTTCAATAATTGGTCTGACGACACAATTGTTAAAAGCTTTAAGATGAATTTATCTTTAGCTGTTAACGTGTCCTGAGATGATCATTTCGAATTTTTTGAAAATTTTATTTTTTCACTTTTTTTGGAGATCTGAAGTAAAACATGGGTTAAGGGGTGTCAACTTTCGAACATTTATTAAATATGCCACGTCGGTTTAATATAGGTAAATAATTTTGGGTAAACATTTTACCGTTAATTTTCGTTGGCGTAATTAAAATATATTTATCAATAACGTATTCACAACAAAATTTGAAATTATATGGCCGACTCCTTAACTTCAAATTATGCCTGAAAACTTAATGTTTTGTAAAAATGACCGCAGTTCCAGGCCTAACGTTTTAAAAATACTCGATATTTTTGAAATAAAAGTCCCAGCTTCGAATCAAATTATAATTTTCCGATCGATCATCGATGAACGGGTCCGACGACCAAACACCAATGTATATTTGATATGACTTCAATAAGATTAAATTTAATGTGAAATTAACCTCGTCAATTTTCCTGGAAACAAAAATAAAAGCAAAAAGAAGAATTTCGTACCGGCCAACCATACCCGCTTTATTGCACACTTAGCTTAGGAATGCCGTAGCCACTAGACTCTTTTAACGTGTGATTTTAACGTTGTGGCTACGCATTTCTAAGCAAAGTGTAATAAAGGGATATGCCCTTTAAACACCTTTTGGGTGATTTGATAAGATGTAGGCGCTGAGAAAGAAGAGAAAAGCGGCCTCTGAGTTGCTAGTAGGGGTCTCAGGAGTGTTATGGATTGGCTTCCCCCAACGCTACATCTTTCAAATCACCCAAAAGGTGTAAAGGGATAATACGGTATATATCATATACCATGATCACCAAAAAATTATCTCACCAAATCTTTAACACCGGTTTATACCTGGTTAAACGACCGATCGCAATTGAACAGAAAAATTGTACATCGCACTGGACCATTAAATCGATCAATTACCATTATTTTAATTTCCCATCTGAAATAATCCAAAGGCATAAATGTGCTTAAACGCTGCTTTAAAATAGCGTCTAAGCCAACATGAAAAAATGTTGATTGGTTTAAATTTCAAACCGATCAGGGAAAAAGGCTCGGACGTCAAAATTTTCAAAAAAACGAAAAAGCATGCTATATCTTTTCAAAAATGGCTATTTTTATTGTTTGTTTCTTCAGTGCAATTCCTTGACGCACGCCTCCTCCTTCTTATAAATTTAAGTTCACAAAAAACTCGACTTGATTTATTAATATGATTAATTAGAAAAAAAAATTGCATGCAAAAAATGATTCATGACAAATAATTCAATTTTTACCGCGAAATCCATTCATTACTCCATTGAGTTTGCTTGTCATAAGTGACAACTTTCAAAGCCTTTTTTCCTCCCAGTATTTTATTACAATATTCCACAAATTTTTTGACCATTATAACTTTGAATATGGTATTGAAATTTAAATTATCGGCCCTGGTTAGCGTACGAAGAATTAAAACAAGAGGAATAAAATGGAACTTGAAATTATAAATGAATTTTAGTTAAATTTATCTTTTATTTCAACAAGAGTCTTCGCCAAGTAATGTGGATTTAAAATTAAGCAGCAAGATAATCCGGCCGAAATATTTATTAAGTTGAAAAAATGATTTAAATTATTGTTTTCAATGCAAATTTTCAGATTTGAATCCCCCGCCTGCACGAGCGTGTTTTTCCAGACACAGACACCAAAAAATATTTTGGGGAGTGTTTATTTTTGGCCGGCGGAATATCGGATCAGACCCACGATAGTTCCCGTTATTTTTTCAATAATTTTTGGGGTGAGTTCTAGAAAATTTCTGAAGCATCAGACCGGAAATGCAAATTATTTGGATGCACATTTTTGGTTAATGCAGTTAAGACAGTATCGGAACACAGATAGTTATCTACCAAATATACTAACTAGAGGTGACTTTTTGGAGGGAGAAAACTTTGGCATTATTAATTTTGACACTCGGTGGCCCACCTGCGTGGTGAAAATTGTTATATTTTTTATATAAATTTTATATTTTGATCACGTGAGACCAAAAAAAAATTGTCGTAATTTTTTTTTCCATTTCCGGCATTATATTATACCTCCCAAGAAATTTCGGAAAGCAACCCACCCATTATTTTCTATTAGTCGATATTAATGATGGACACCCTAACTATGTGTGGTGTTCCTGAAACAACTCTCGTGGCAGTTGGGGGTAGGAATATCGTGCAGGTGGGGATTAAATAATCATTAAAGAACCATGATATCCCCTATTCATACTTTTGGTGAATATCCCTGCCCGATTTTAGTAAGGTAATTGTGTTTTTAAGTAGTAGGGCTGGGATATTCACAAAAGTGTGAAATATAGGCTGGGTAAACAGCAGGCTTCCAAAAAGGGATAGGGATATCCTACCCCTTTGAGAGATAGAAGGGAGATAGAAGAGAGTGAAGATAGGATAAAAATTTCTGGTGAACCAGTCAGGGCGCATAACCTGTATTCGATAATTAAATTATGTCCTACGAATTTAGCTCATATTTGCCAGCAATCAACTGCTTTTTCACAAGTTAAATTTGACAATTTCGTTCTTATAAATGTTTTTTGTAATTTAAAAGAACGTCCCATCTACAAAATTTCGTGCTTATGTACGATTTTTTTTATCGAAAACTAACTCGTATATAAAAGTTCAATACGTTTTTTAACAAATTAGAAACTTCATTTGCATCCAAAAAACAATTTGCATTTTAATATTTCAGTCCGTATCTGGGAATTCGAGCTCGTATAATTAAATTTGGCTTTTTTATTCTAAGATAAATTATCTTCGAATTCAGCCCGTACATGAAAATTTCCTTCGCACTCTACGAATTTAAACATTTTCTACGATTTGAGTTATTCTTTAAATTTATTCATATCCACAAATTCCATTTATATAAGGGAATAAAAAGATTGGGATGCATCCCATCCCCTAGGGGATTGGATCTCATATCCCCTTTATCCAATCCCATTTTATCCCCTTTTTGGGGATACAAAAGGGGATAAGGATAAAAAATCGGAGGAGGTATGCATTCACTGAACACATAGACTAAACAAGAATGTGGCTCGGATACGAGTTCTGGTCATAGTACAGAAAATGTCAAATAGGCAAAACAAAAATGTATTGGATTTGGTAATTCAAAAATTCGACAAATTTCGTTCTATATCTCATTAGGTATCAAAAAAGCAGAAGCTATTTGAATCAGTTTTATTTCCATCACACTAAACCCGGAACATGTCGGTATAGAAAATTAAAATATTATAGAACAAATCAAGTCACTTTAATGTGGAAATTGTAAAGTGAAAAACTTATGAGAAACCTTTTGGCTTCAAGCAAAAATCTAATTTTGTTGATCTTGTATTTTCAATTAACAAGTATGTAAGGCCGTTTCCTTAAAGTTAATGCCTAAATTAGCATAAAAATCGAACATATATAAAAATAATTATCTCATTCATCAACTAAACGTTCCGGTCTTATTCATTTTCAGCGAATAAATTTAATTTCGGATGAAAATTTTATTTTGTCAAAATATTTTCGGATCAAAAGATCCCATCTTCAGGACACCTAAAAAGTGACAAAGATAAACAGAATTATATAGTTTTTAACAAATACCCTTGAATATACGATAAAATAAACTAATTAATGATGAAAAATAAAACAAAAACAGGTTTGTTTGAGATTCTAGAAAATTTTAATGTTTTTAGAAATAGGCAACAAAAATTTTCACAGATGATTTGCCCTTATTTCTAAAGAAAGCAACAGCTTTGTGATAGACCTGCTCATTTAATTGGAGTTCAAAAAATGTTATTAGCTGTGCTTGATGAGAGTTCTAATCATAATAGTGTTAATAAATTTGTTTCAATAATGCTAAAAACGTTTAGCGAGAAAAAATATTTTGTATTGCGAGTTGGTATCTCGCCCAAATTTTATTTTATATGCGTCAAAGATAAGCTGGACCATGATCTTCTTTGTAAATTGGACGTCCATTAAAATGAGATGGTAATTTGTGGTAGTGACCTTCTCCGCGGTTTTTTAAAAGACGGTCTTTGATAGAAATGACGTCGCAACATGAGTCTCCTTCAAATAATGTTTAAATCAAATAAGGAAAACTCGTAACCTTTTGATAAATTTGAAAATTTTTATATTTTCTGTATAAAATATACTCAGATTGGCACGATATTTCTTTTGACAATTCAGAAATTTTGTCTGACAAGTACCATTGATTCTTTTTTTTGTATTTTGATCACAAGGTGGTAAATTATCAAATTTACTAAGTTTTGGCTTTACAGCGCCAAAGTGCGTCAGCTGACACCAATGTTTTGGTAAATTATTAATCATTTTCACACAATACTGAAATTTTTGATTCTGCATGCTCAACTTTTAGAAATAACAAATTTTTATAGCGACATGTTCCGGGTTTAGTGTGATGAGATAAACTGATTCAAATAGCTTTATGCTTTTTTGATACCTAATGAGTATACGAAATTGTCGAATTTTTTTAATTACCAAATCTAACAAACAATACATTTTGTTTGCCTTTTTGACATTCTTGTACTATGACCAGAACTCCTATCCGGGCACATTCTTGTTTAGTCTAGTGTTCAGTGAACACTGACAGTGTTACAATGTTCACCATGCTTCCAAAAGGGATGCATCCTCCTCCGATTTTCCATCTTTATCCCCTTTTTATCCCCCAAAAAGGAGATAAAATGGGATTGGATAAAGGGGATAGAGATCAATCCCCTAGGGGATGGGATGCATCCAATCCTTTTCTATCCCTAATATATAATAAATTTGTGGATATTAATTAATTGAAAAAATAACTCAAATCGTAGAAAATGTTTAAATTCGTAGATGCGAGGGAAATGTCATGATACGGGCTGAATTCGAAGATAATTTATCTTAGATAAAAGCTAAATTTAATTATACGAGCTGAATTCTCAGATACGGACTGAAATATTAAAATGACATTGTTTTTGGATGCAAATGAAGTTTTAATTGGTGAAAACGGATCGAACTTTTATATACGAGAAGTTTTCGATAAAAAAAATTCGTAGATAAGCAGGAAATTTGTAGATAGGCACGTTCTTTTAAATTACAAAAAACATTTTATAAGAACGAAATTGTCAAATTTGAATTTGTGGAAAAAAGCAGTTTTTTGATGCTGGGCAAATATGAGCTAAATTCGTAGACATGAATTAATTATCGAATACAGTTTATGCGCCCTGACTGGTTCATAGGGGGATAGGTCTACCCTGCTGTTTACCCAGGAAGCCTGCTGTTTACCCAGCCTATATTCACACTTTTGTGAATATCCCAGCCCTACTACTGAAAAACACACTACCTTACCTGATCAGGGCAGGGATATTCACAAAAGTGTGAATAGGGGATATCATGGTTCAAATGATTACTTTAATCCCCACCTGCACGAGATGTCCTACCCTCAACTGCACGAGAGTGTTTCAGAACACAGACACATAGTTAGGGTGTCCATCATTAAGGGGGTGGGTGAAAAAAACCGACACCCACCCTCTTAATATCGACTGATAGAAATAATGGGTTGTTCTGAAATTTCTTGGAGGTTAATAATATATGGGAAAATGGAAAAAAAATCACGAAAAATTTTTTTGGTCGTCACGTGATCAAAATATAAAATTATATATAAAATATAAAAATTTCCACCACCAGGTGGCACCGAGTGTCAAAATTAATAATGCCAAAGTTTTCTCCTCCAAAAGTCACCCTAGTAAGTATATTTGTAGATCATTATCTTGTTCCAGTACTGTCTTAACTGCATTAAACAAAAAATTGCATCCAAATAATGCATTTCCGGTCTGATGAGAAATTTCCAGAACTCACCAAAATTATTAAAATTAAAAATAAGGGGAACTATCGGGGGTGTGTAACACACCGTGTGTTCCGATATTCCGCCGGCCAAAATGACACTTCCGCAAAATATTTTTGGTCTCTGTGTTCTGAAACACGCTCGTGCAGGCGGGGGTTAAAATCTGAATTTTGATGAAAACAATAATTTTAATCATTTTTTTAATTTATAATATTTCTGCCGGATTATCTTGTGCTTAATTTTAAATCCACATTTACCTTGGCCGAAGACTACTTGAAATAAAAGATAAATTAATAAAATCATTTATAATGTCAATTCATTTATTCTCTTGTTTAATTCTCGTACTGCTAACCAGGGCCGATAATAAATTTCAATACCATATTCAAATATCATGTCAAAAATGTGAATATTGTAATAAATACTGGAGAAAAAGGCTGAAAGTTGTCACTTATGACAGCAAGACTCAATGAGTAATGAATGATTTCGGGTAAAAATTGAATTATTTGATGAATCATTTTTGCATGCAATTTTTTTCTAATAATCATATTAATAAATCATCGAGTTTTTGTGAACTTAAATTTATAAAGAAGGAGGAGGGTGGTCAAGGAATTTCACTGAAGAAACAAACAATAAAAAAAGCCAATTTTGAAAAGATATAGCATGTTTTTCGTTTTTTGAAAATTTTGACGTCCGAGCCTTTTTCTGATCGGTTGAAATTTAAACCAATCAACATTTTTCATGTTGGCTTAGACGCTATTTAAAAGCAGTTTAAGCAATTTATGCCTTTGGCGATTATTTCAGATGGGAATAAAATAATGGTAATTGATCGATTAATGGTCAGTGCATGGTACAATTTTTTCTGTTCAATTGCGATCGGTTTAACCAGTATAAACCGGTTAAAGATTTGGTGTTTGGTGATCAATGGTATATGATATATAACCGTATCCTTTGATGTACCGTGTTTGCTTAGAATGCAATCACACGTTAAAAGAAGTAGTGGCTACGCATTTTAAGCTAAGTGTAATTAAGGGATATGGTTGGCCGGTACGAAATTCTTTTTTTGCTTTATTTTGTTTCAGAAAATTGACGAGGTTAATTCTCATTAAATTTAATCTTAATGAAGTCATATCAAATAATACATGGTGTTGGGTCGTCGGACCCTTTCATCGATGATCGATCGGAAATTATAATTTGATTTCGAAGCTGGGATTTTATTCAAAAATATCGATATTTTTAAAACGTTAGGGCCTGAACTGGGTCATTTTTACAAAACATTAAGTTTTCAGGCAAAATTTGAAGTTAAGGAGTCGGCCATATAATTTCAAATTTTGTTGTGAATACGTTATTGTAAAATATATTTTAATTACGCCAACGAATAACTAACGGTAAAATGTTTAGCAAAATTATACCGTATATAAAACCGACGTGGATATTTAATAAATGTCGAAAGGTTGACATAATAAATAAAATTTTCAAAAAATCAAATGATCATCTCAGGACACGTTAACGCAAATATAATAATTTCATCTTAAAGCTTTAACAATTGTGTGTCAGACCAATTATGAAAAATATATTTATTCTCATTTCAAGGTAAATTTTTTTTATCAGAGAGCATTGAGAAAATATTTTTTTGGCGTGAAAGCATCATTTGAAGAAAAACTGGGAGGATATTAGTCTCACATATTAATATAAAACAATCGGCCTTGCTATTGGCTACCAAAGGAGTTCTACCGCTACAATCTGCGGCATCTATGAAACCGGCGGGAGGTGACTGATTAGCGGCAAGTAAGGCAAATAGCGTCGCATGACTTTTTGATTGGATGGATAAAATCTTCTTATTTTTTAACACATAAAATTATTGAAAATTTCATACTAGTGAAAGCCTTTGAAATTCAATTTTGGGCAAATTTTCATGTGAAAAACTTATTGTCAATTTTTGAGTTTGAAAAGGGTGCTTCGACAAAGTTGCTATATATTTAAAAAAGTAAGAGAGGCAAAGAGAAGACTTAGGCACCAAAAGAAAGAGCATAGTAAAAAATCCAAGTGATGCAAATAACATGTTAATTGGATGATACAGCTATAAAATACGATTTTTTGAAATTCGTAGTGATAATATATTACCAAAATAAGTATGTGGGTTAAGGGGTGGCACAGGCAATTTTTTTGGCATATTTTGACTTTGAGCCAAGATTGTGCAAGACTGAGATGAGATAAAGCAAAACTAAAAAAATATACTATGCCAAAATACTTTTATTCAAATTATTTATTTAATTTTAGGTTTTGAAGTGTTGACATAAACTAAAACGACTATTGTGAATTCATTTTTATGTTTCAACTTCATAAGTCCTGTAGTTTTTGAGAAATCAATAAATTACGATTTAAAATTTATGAAATTCTAGAAAATTTCTAGATGAGATAAGAAATTTTGATTAACACCATTGGTTTTCTAATGTCCGTTTTACTCATACAAAATATTTCATTTTTAGATTTGGTGTCCCAAACGGCCGTGAGAAGTTGCTTGTACCACCCTCTTAATCACTCACCGTAAAATACCAAATCAAGGTTGAAATATTAAAATAAGATTCGACTCGAATCATTTTTCGTGTTCGTCATCTAGGAGAGAGACGGTAAAAGAGAAATAATATCGGTAAATATTAAGAGATTTACCAAACGACAATATTCAGATGACGAGCTTTTAGTGCGGCCAGCGACCAGACTCAAGTCAAAAAATCAATTGGATTGGGAAGTCTACCGGCGGCCGCGGACTGCGAAGTTTTATTCTGTAACTCCATTTCAATTGTTTGGGATACTGTACTAGAATAAAAATCATTCACAGTCCAAAAGCTTCACCTTTGTCATATCATTGCAAGTAGTGCATTTATAATAAACGGTGATATCGGAAAATAAAGGGTTTGCTGCCAGTAGTTGAACGATAGTCTTAAAATTTTCGGTTGTTAACATAATTTCACACCATTATAAATGCGAAACCAACTAGAAACCACGCGTAGCCACGGGCATCTTTTTCGACGTAAAGAATTGTTATTTAATTTTTGTCATGTTCTAGAACATATGATATATAATCATATCATATAATATATACTGTATATGATATACATCATTTGCTCAACCTATTGATGCATACTGATTTAGTAGTGATAGCTCAGGATGATATATTCTCTGCTGATAAAACTTTTTGGTCTATTAGTCTGTCAATCAAATAGTTTTCGACAGAATTTAGATAATTATTTTCGTTATTTTAAGGGGGTTGTGGGTGTAGAATGTTGGAATTGCTGGGAAAATAGCACTCTCCTCCAGCTGGACTGAAAGGGTCGATAACGGGCAGATAAGAATAAATGAGAACAAAAATACTGGAGACTAAAACCTTCTCTATCAACTGCAAGTAAATTTTATGATTCCGGTGAAGGGTGGCTAACCAGTGCCGTACTGAAAAACCGGTTAAAATATGTTCTCAATTCACAAGAGTTGTTTATTCTCGGTCAATTTTGCTTTAAATTGATTCAAACAAAGATGTTTCGTGAAAGTACGACGTTTTCAAATAGTTGGTAATTCGTCTGGTTAAAAACAAAATCTGCTTTGGTTTTTAGGCGATATAAATGAAATTCAGAAAATCTGTTTAATCTCGGTCAATTTTGCTTTAAATTTAATAAAACATACTTTTTATGAAATGTATGACGTCTGCGAAAATTCTCGTAAATTGAAAAGGGGTTTTTCTGTTGGTTTTTAGCGTCAAAAACGGATGTGTTCTATAATTTCCATGCACAGGTGGAAGAAAAAAAAATAACAACACAATTATGCAGTGTGTCGGTTGGGTCTTCTGCGTCGCTTTGTCGCATTGATTGATGTTGAAATATTCTTTAAATAAAATGTCACGATACCAAACTTTTAAACCGGTAATTTTTTCGAATTGAAAAATTGACAGTAATATATGACAATTTAATTATTTCAAAAAACAACGATATCAATCGTAATCTTCAGCACATAATAATCGAAAGATATTGCGTACGTAAAAAGTTGATAACATGGTATAAAAATATTTTATCATAAGATATGCACATCAACTACAACGAGCACAACATTTTTGTCATCATTTAAAGCCAACCATAATTATTCAGATCAACAAAAAATTCTGCATCTGAAGAAATAGTTTAACTTTTTTTTCAATATAAACAATGCTGTAAATACTATTTGATCAGTAAAGAGCGCGGCAAAATATCGCATTATATTTAGAACTTTAAGTTTTCTAGACATTGATATTCCGGGAATAATAGTATTCTGAAACGGTCTCAAATTTATTTCAAGTCGTCGAGCCACTGTACAGAATTTTTATCTGTTTTAGATAAAAATTAATTTTATAATTCACTTTGTAAAAAAATACTCGAAATTTTCAAAAAAAAAAATTTATACAGTATGTCACTGTGACATACTGTATGTGTTATCCATACTAATATCGAAATAAGATATTTTTAAATTTCACTCTCAAAGAAATATTTTTGCTCAAGATATGTCTGGAATGCTAATTTGTTTTTCAAATTGTACTCAAAACACTTTCCTAAAAACTGGCTACTTTGCAATTTTAATTCCAGAATTTGGTCAAAAATTATTTTGTCGGAAGTAAGACTAAAGCGAAACATTGCCTTTCGATCAACTCGTCATAAAATTTGAACCTATCGTCCGAAATAATTTTAGATATTATTTTTAGATTCACATTGTTGAATTTTAAAATGCATTTGAAAGAAAAGTTTCTGTCATCATTTTTGGCTGATTTTAAGTGGCTTGAGCTTTTCAAAAGGCTCTATGCCTCGGAGGGTACATTCCCAAACCATATAAGTGAGGAAAATATTTCTGGTCGCGCGAAATACCCATTCAATGGGTCCTATTGATGCCAATCGGCAGTGATCGAGTACGAAGCTTAATAATTGTTAATAATTGTCAAGCAAATTATTTTAATTTCTAACGTTAATTATGAAAACACTTTTAATCAAATTTTTACAATTTTATTAAGGCATCATGCTTGAAAAGGCTTGGCATCTGGTGATGTTTCAAATAAATTTAGGGCTATCACAATTTATTTTTACTGCCAATTTTCAAAATCTGGTGCAGTGGTGCTTAAATCCGGATAGTAAGCATGATTCCAATTTATTTTTAACCGATAAATATGCCGGACAAAACTAGTCAATGAACCTACTTGACTGTTATTTCTTTTTTGAGAGAGTACTCAGGTCGGTTTTTAAGGCAAGAAACAGGGCTTTCAGGGTAGATTCAATGAAATACTTGAAATAACACGACAATTTTGGCTTTAGTTCTTGAATATTCGAACAAAAATCCTGCTCGACCGATCACAAACGATTTTTTGAAAATAATTATGCTTACTTATAAAAGAATTTTGAAGCATAATTTATGCTGCATAAAGAACACATTGAAAGTTTTTGTTGACCTCAGAGAACGCGCTCAGAGCTCCAACGTATATTTTATGTACTGAAATATATGAAAAAAAACGTTTTATGCCCTCACTTAACCCCCTCACGTCCAAACGCCATGGCGTGCCATTTGGAGACGCGAGATTTTTTAAATCCGCAAAACGAGATAGAAATAATAAATCCACAGATTTTTAATCCAAACCTGTCATAGAGTTTGCAATTTTATTACGAGAAATGGTTTTAAAAATTTGATACGACTAGCAGTTCAAAAGGTATTTTTTCCTACTTTGTTTTAGGATTTTCGTCTAATTTTCGTCAAAACATTTTACCGTAAATACGAAAAATCAAATCAAAATTCCGAGGATACCAAGATTTAGGAAATTACCTGAGGCTACTCCTGGTACCATTTGTTTTTTTTCTGGTCTATATTGAGAGTTTTATTTTTTCTCAAGTGATTTCTCTATAAACTCAAAAAATAAAAAAACACTCAATTGCGCGAATAAATATTTCTCAAAGTTAATCAGTTTGATTTTTAGTGAGAATTCGATGAGAAGCAACAAAGAGCACAGCTAAAACTTGATTATCTTGATATCATGCCGAGTAATCAAGCCTACAGCGGAGGTGGCCTTTTTTTAGTGGCTGGAGATCTTGATCAAATAAATTTATTTTTTTCCTCAAAAATAGGTTGCTTACAATTTTAAAAATGTTCTTTTTTGTCACAGAAAAAAGGAATTATCATGTTGTAGGCTAATGGATAGAGATATTTTTAATCAGAGAATGGATTCAGAGACTTTGAGTTATTTATTTATAATTTGCATATCACCCTGGAAAAATCTTTTATGAAAAAAAATTAACTTAATTTTTATGGCGTATATTTATCAAAGATAATCAAATTTTTGATAAATTAAACATTTTTTATTATTTCCCAATACACCGAAATGGGTTTTCAAAATTCAAGTCGAAAACTATTTTTATTCAATTTGTTTCTGATTTTCGTGCGTGCATTTTGGCGCAACGGAATACGAAAACTTGTTTTTTAGACGATTGAGATATTTTTTAAATCAGAAACCATATTTCAATAGCCAATGTTCTATTGAATCTTTTGTTATTCATATGTGATTTAGAAAATGTATGGGTTTCCGATGAAGTGGCGGAAACTAAACCTGGCTACAAATAAGACACGCAAGAGAAGGCGGCGAGCCCCAATATACACAGTGTGTACTACACACTTATTATGGTTGTGTCTAGATTTTTCGAACGCTGCGATTCAAATTCTTGGAAATTCAAAAAACTTTAAAATGATAAAAATATTTTTTAATCGCGATAAAATACTTTTTTGATCAATGACAATAAAAAGACTGCTAAAAATCTAATTTTTGTCCATACAGTGGAAAACCACTTAACAAAAAGCCGTAGTATATCATGGCTTAGTTTCTAAATGATATCAGTACTCCCTTAGGGGTTTGGGTAAAATTGAATGCTGGGCGAAATACCCTCTCCTCCCTGACTGGAAAGTGATAAGGGCAATAAAATAAATGCGAAAAATAACTAGGGGGAGATAAAACTCTCTTACACTGCAAGTAACAGTTTATGAACTCGGTGAAGGAGGCCTCACCGATACCGGCAGTGAAAAAGGTAAACATAATGCTCAAGCACACAAAAAGGAATAAAAGTTCAATTTGTTTCAAATGAATAGAAACATAAACTTTTATGAAACCTACGACATATTGTTCATTTTTGGTCTTATTTTCACTTGAAGAATGTTATCTCTGTTGTTTTAAAGACGGTACAAATAAATTCAGAAATTTCTCTTTAGAAATCGGAAATCGGTCAATTTTGTTTGAAATTGAATTAAACATAAATGTATGAAACCTACACGAAATATTGTTATATTTTTTTCCGTATTCCGTTAAAATAATATCTGTATGTTTTTAATACGTAAATAAATTCATTTGGTTTAATTCCCGCGGATTATTTCCACAACTTGTTTGTTGTCTGCACGCCCTAATACGCTGAGAAAAACCATGGTGGCGACGCTTAACATCATATTGCGTTTATTGTTTGGTGTGCAAGAGACCAGTGAACTCCACGCGTGCAAAAAATGACATTTTTATCATTTGAAGAATAAATTATTGGTTTTGACGAATACAATAAAAATATAAACATTTGTTCCCATCATGCCGTGTCTTTACACGCCACAACCACCTTAAGGGATCCCGGTCCCAAAATTGAGATTTCCCGATATAATAGTTACGCCAAACTGAGTGACAAGGAACTATTCCCAAATTACCCACTTTGTAGAAACCCTTCACTGCCAAAAAATTGCCAAAACTTTTTGGTGCAATGAATAGCATCCCAACACATTAGCGAAACAAGAGACCTAAACCAAAACCAACTTCTAACCTTGAGGTATATATTTGCAAATAAACCAAATTTCTAACATAACCTGTATAATATAGATAAAACTTTACAGTGGCGGTTTTTGTTGATAAATGCTCATATTTGTTTCTAAAAACATGCAAAAACACCGTCTTTGGGACATACGCTCGAAAAACTCACTCCTACCATGGTTAAACTTGCAAATTAATAAAATATTGCAAAAGCTAGTTCAAGAACAAATAGAAACTTACATTGGGCGTTTTTTTTTTCAATTTACCCCAAACTGTCAAAATATAAATTTTCAAGTCACGAAAAAAATTGCCCGATTTCTTCGAAAGTAAGACTCAAAGAAAGCTGGGGAACACATGGAAGAAATTTGCTTACTCAACAACCCGAATTTTTGAAGTTTTGAGTGGTCAAATGACACAACGTTATTTTTGAACATAATTTGAAAAATACTTTAAAAAAAATCTGAAAAAACGAAAATTTTCGAAATTTTTTTGTTGTATTTGGGTTGTTACGTCAAAACATAAAAATTGATTTGGTGCCATTTTTATTGAATAAACTGCAGGAAATGTAGGAACCGGGGATACCCTCAAAAGGACCTAATTCGACTGATTGCAAATATTATATAGCATTTCTTGAAGTTATTATTTCGACACCTTGGAACCCCCCTTTTCCAAAAATGAAGTGAAAAAAAAAAATTTTCTATAAATATTTATTGCAAATGTGTGTCACTAAAGACTCACTAGTACGAATTATCCCAGAATTCACCTCATATATTGTTGTGGAACTCTTAAAAGCCGCATGTATCGAAATGGTAAATCACCGCTTGTCCCAGATTCAAAAAATAGATCATATAAATATTCAAAAACTACGCCAAAAAATACAATATGAAATTCATTTAACTTTTGGCGTGAAATTTCGCAAACCCATTATTGTGAAATTAACATAAAAGAGTAAAAGCCTGTAGCCTTACTAACTGTATAATGCGAATATATTGTTTCCGTGATGAGACTCACGAGTTCCTCAATATAGGTAACTCCTCGTTGATATCTGTTAACAGACAGAAAGAATTTTATCATATATTAAAGTGGATTGTCAGATCTATTTCCGATGCTCAAAATATGTCTAAATTTTTACTGATAGGCATAAAAAATTACATAGGATCTAGTGGATCTTTAGCGATGCAAAACTTTTGCCAACTGAAATTCCATTATTTGCAATTTTATGGAAAATATAGCATTTTATTAACAAAGACTTTTCAGTAAATCGCTTGATTTAACTTAAGGCTTAATTAGCTTATCAATAAGTCAAAAACAAATTGTAAAGACAGATGTTTTTGGGCTCTCCCGGGAATAAATTTGTACATCACTTAATTATAAGACAAACAAAAAATGAAAATCAAAGGAGTCAAGATTATTTTAAAACCAAAATCGACTGGGTTACGTACAAACTATATATACATAATAATCCCGTGACCCAAACAAAACAGAATTTGCAAAACTAATGGTCCGAGTTAACTTGCAAATTCATTTACTTCTGTCCAAATTAAGTCTTCATAAGCAATACACAACACATAGCTTGATATAAGTAGTCCCACAAAAAAAATAAATTAACACTTTTACGAAATAATGAAAAAATTAATATTCAATATATAATCAGTTTTGTTTATTTACAACTTTTTAATGGTTAAAACTGTAAAAAAATTCAACAATTTTATAATGTAATTAAGATGTAATTTTTCTATCAAGATAATGTTTTCTCCAACGTTTTAGGCCTAAGACAGCCATTATCAGTAGTGAAGATTTGGAATGAACAAAAATCGAGAATGTGAATTACGACATGTTGAAAACTTCGTGTACAATTTTGAGTTCACGTAGTTACTAATCCTCATCGAGGCTCAATACTAGTTTTCGCGAAAAATGCACCTTCATAAATTGTAAAAAAAATTTATTGTGCTAAATATTGAACCGATTTGCAATTCAAAAAAAAATCAAACTTTCGATTTCTGGTTCATCCCAAATCCGCAACACTGATAATGGCCTTAGCCGAAACGTGAATAAAACTCATACTTTGATAAAAACAGAATATAATGGAATTTCATGTTTGAAACCCGAATGTATATATATGTATAATAAGTTTATAGTTGTAACTTCTTGGTGTAAAAAACTGCTTATTGAAAAAGCAATCCAAAGCTTCAAACACTTAGAACCCATTAAAAGCTGGCTAATGAAACTTTGAATGATAAATTTCATGCCTCGAATGGCAAAAACTTACACCCGAGGAGAATAGAAAACAAAAGAGTCCAACAAATGTTATATCAGGTTGCGCTGATAATTGAGTAACAAAATTTACTAAAAATAAACGATTTTTACTAGTCACAAAAGGATTAACATTGAGTGTCGAAACTATCAAGATATTTTCGACCGCAGAACAGTCTTAAGACTACAAATCCACATTTATACCTACACAGATTAAAACATTCGATAATTAACGCTGCTATTCATTTCAAATAGAGATCTAGAAAACGCAAAACATTGGGAAATTCTGCCGCATTAGATAATGAAAAAAATATAATCAACTGTTATACGGTATAACAAATGAATTAGATATTTTCTAAAATTAGCTTAACCTATAATTGTTGATGTAAATATTACCCTAATCTTACTTCTGACACTTGAGATGATTCCGGGGAAGCTAGTTTAAAATACCGTATATACGGAAATTTATTAAATTAAAGTACGTGAAACATGCAACACATCAGTGACAGTAGATAGTTATGCTTGAGACAGATCCGATATTGGCTATTAAATGAAACACTTTTTACCGAGTATATGTCACATTTTTGTCCGATTATTGCATTAGTTGTCCAGGAGTAACCTCAACCAATCAATACGTTTAAATTCATAAATACGAAGGTGCTTAACATATTTAATCACTCATTGCTAATCAGGGTGTCCACCAGTTTCTGTCAAAAATCTTAGTGAAATCACGTACAGTGATTACAAGTGAATCACGCTCTTAGCGACTCGGAGGTCGTAGATATAAATTCAAAAAAAGGTAATCTAACTATTGTGAAACATAATAATAAATTCGATTAATAAAATACTTTAATTTTACTCTTCCTGCCGCCGACTTACTCCTCTTGTTGACCCAACCCAATCAAACTAAACAAAGAAACTTCTGATCAAACGCGAAGCCGACGCGAAATCAGCGCAGATATTCGCGTTGTTTTCCGGAGTTTCTAGAACGTGCGAGAAAATATTATAGTATAGGGTATGGTGGTTCCTACATTTTGCATTATTTGTATAAAAATGCACCAAATGCAATCGGTTTTGTTTGAAAAGCAGAAACAAGCCGAAAATAAAACCAAAAAAATTTGAAAATTTTGAGTTTTTTCGGATTCTTTTCCTGATATTTTCAAATTAAGTAAAAAAACGAATTTTCAATTTGACCACTAAAACTTCCAAATTTCGGCTTGACTAATCCAACTTTCTCTTAAGTGTTTTTCCGCAGCTTTCTTTGGAGGCCTACTTTCCGAAAATCGAAGCACATTTTTTCGGAAAATTTTTCACGTGACCATGAAAAATTCATATTTTGAGAATTGGGTCGAAATGAAAAAACGGCTCCTCACAGAAGTCCTATTTTTTCGAGCTACCGTTTGCAAAAATTGAGTGAATTTGAAATTAACGCTAAGAGGAAAGAATTGTCTTCCCGATGAACAAAGTCGAAAACAGCGGTGGTTTATCGCATATTACTAGAAATAAATGCACTAATGACAAAAGCGCTCCTCAGAAGTTTTAAACAATGATATAATCAGTATCTAATCTTCAAATTAAGGTTTATTATCAACAATGCAAAAGCTGATTGAGGAATTAGATTTTCACGTTAGGACTTACACGCAACGCCATCTCCTGTCCGCTATGTGTCTGGCAGTGTATGCATGCAAAAAAATTGACCATGGTTTACGCCAAGTGAAGGCTAGTGCTACATAAACTGCTAAATCTGAATAATACTTTGAACCCTGTTGGCTAATATTTTATCGAGGAATGTCAAATTGAACCACCAACCCTATCTTAAACATTTTGAAACTACATTAAAATTCGACGATAAAACTAGTAAATTTAGTTTTCAATCACCTTATCACCTATAAAGGACGCTTTCTTCCCGATTGTCGTTCCCAGTCGCTCTCGCATCGTTTACAAAAGTATTATCCAGATGACCGAAAAGATATCGAACCTAAAAATAAAATTTCTCTTAAACCTCATCACTTCGAGAGGGACGGACACTGAGTACGCGACTTAGTTCTTCGTTAAATAAGGGCGTTGGAACGAGACCTGAAATTTTTCCCCAAAATTCGGCACAGATTGACCTATACGCGTCACCCTAACATTAACGTCAGAAACAGCGATGGCTGAAAAGCAACTCAAACGTTCGCTCCTAAAGACACTGGCGTGTGAAAACCTATGCTCTTTTTTCCTAGAAATAGGTTTTTATTGAGCTTTCGCTATACTTCGCTCAACCCTTTCTACTGTCAAATTCTTAAAGTTCTAATCTGTTTGATCAATAAAAGTTTCAATTAAAAAAAAAAAAATCTATGATTGAATTATATCAAGAGAATTGGGGGGGGGTCGAATTTGAAATTTTCAATCCATGAAATTTTGAAAAAAATTTAAAAAAAATTTATTATTTTTTTTTAATTTTTAGAATTTCCTCAAAATAAACAAGAAAACAATTGAGAATGATCAAAATTATTAAAATACGTCATTTTTTTTTATTTTGATAAAAATTCTTCGAAATATTTCAAAAATATCCTTATTTCATCTTGAGAAGTTTTTAAACTTATTTTGTTCAGTTTTTCAAGATAATTCAAACATCATTTTGCATATATATTTTGTATATATATTCTCCTTTGAATGTGTGATTTTAACGTTGTGGCTACGCATTCTAACCGAAAAGTGATATAACTACAAACAATGAAAAATTGATAAGCGTTCGATCTTTCATAATTATTTCCAAATCAATTTTCAATTAAAAAAAATGAGAAAATTTATTTTTACACAAAAAAGGGAATCGGAATTTTTCTGAAAATATCACACATCAACACATTGATAAAAAAGAAAAAAAACATTAATATGTTTGTGATAACAATTAAAACCAATAATTAAAAATTGTTGATTTTAAAATTATCCGCGTCATCTAGCCAGTTTTTGTGATGACATAATGACAGTGACTTTTTATATGTGTTTTAAAAATTAAGAATAAAATTCAGGTACACAGAGTGAAGATTTTTTTCTTGAAAATAGTTTATAAACATAGATTCGTGAATAATTTGCGATATATTTCTTTTTCCAATAAATAAGTTCGAACATATATCATATGTAACCTACCATCGATTTTTGAAATACTGTGGTTTCTGTCTAAGCGGACATTTTTCAAAATCCCGTTTTGTCCGCTTAGAGGTATTCGTTTTGTCCGCTTAGACAAAAGAATAAAATAACTATTGCCAGAAAAAGATTTTTTGTTATTTTTTTGGTTTTAAATAAACTTACCCCGTTTTGTCCGCTCAGGCCTATTTGGCTCTAAATCACCCCTCGAGGGCACTAGAGAGCTTAAAATTAAATCCCTATTCGCTATAGACACTAATGAACCTAATAATTAGAGCCAGAAAAGTTGAATTATATATAAATTGGGAAAGATTTTGTTATACATTTACATATAATTCTATGCCACAAAATCAACGACATAAAATTGTTCTCAGAGACTGAACTGACCTCTCTTAAATTTTAGCTCCATTGTAAAATATAAAAGTTTCATTAAAATTTAACTCTTTTTACTTTTCTTTCATTGATAGTCTTTCGACAATTTTGTAAAAATATTTATACTACCTAAAAATGCGTAGGTTTTTGCCCGTTTTGTCCGCTAAGAGGTGTGTCCGCTTAGACAGAAACCACAGTAGCATTTTTTTGGGGCCGGTAAAAAGTATAAATTTATAAAACATTATAATACATGTATCGAAAGTGTCTAAATTGAATAAAGTATTCGAAAGTGTCTAAATTGAATAAAATAACTTTTTTTATTTTTATCTAAATAATTCAAACAGAAATTATTATCATTGAATTAAATTCATCAAATGGGTTCATACCGTTTATACGCCGAATTTAATTTTTTAAAATTGCAAAAAAACGAAAACACGAAATTAAAGCAAATCCAACAAATATTTTAATGAATTAAATAAATTCGAAATTTTGATCAATGAGGTTGCGATGTAAAATTTTCGGGAAACGGTCATAAGTCTGAAAAAATCCTGATAAGTGATTTAAAATTAGCGGGATGTTTCACTCGTACACATTTCAGAAAAATCTTGAGTTTATTTTGTAAATATTTTCACTACGTAAAGTTTCCACAATAATTTTGCCTTTGGCTACTCTAAAAACTCACTTTAGGTCATTCTGCATTTATGCGTGATGCCTATGTTAAGAAGAGTTTGACATGAAAGGGCCCTAGGCTGTTTGCCGGCTGACCCCACTCTTGCAAGAAATTTTTTAAAGAACTTGATCTCCTAATTTGAGCTTAAAAACTTTGAATATTTTTTTTAATGAATTTTGAGAGGTGACGAGTAGTTAGAGAAAATTGAGCCGTCAGAGTTAAAAATGTGAGTGAGGTGATTTGATGTGGTGATTTGATATAATTATTTTCGACAATTTCAAAAGTTGAGAATTTGAACTTGAACTTTTTGAAAAAATATGGTTACATTTCAAAAGCTGGTAATGAAAATTTGGCTCTTACCTAATAAGATAACTGAAGAACTAATTTGCAGGACATGTTCTAAAATTATTGTTAATTCATGATTAATTTTTCTAACGGATTCTAATTGAAAAATGGTGTACAAACACTTAAATTTTTTCTTTAAAAACAGCCTGACCGATTTTGAAATTGCCCATCTTAGGCTTGGAATTTTCGAAATAAATTCAGAAATAGTTTCAAGCCAAATGACAGGCAATTTTTTCGAAAAATGCTAATTTTTTGGGGAACGGGAGTAGGGTGTCACAGGACGATTCGACTCAGAAAAAATGTCAAAACTGAGAATTTTCAGTACTCCTATCGTGTTCCTTGGTTAATTTGGAGCAAAAAACTTGCTTATGACTTTTCGAAATTTTAACTAACGGGAGAAAACTTTTTTCAACATTTTTTTCTGGGTCAATTTCAGCACAGGAACTAAAAGTGCTCCGAAAATAAATAAAATCGGATTTGGTCGATTTTGTTTTGCCTACTTTAATTTATAAGTATCATAATATACAGAATGTAATTTTTTTGTTCGAAATAAACAAGGAAAGGTGGTCAATATTTATTTTATGAGTAGCCAATGAACGTTCGCTGAAAAATTAATCGACCAATCATGTGTCTCGTCTCTCTATTTTATTTGGATTGTTTCTCTCGAAAAATTACTTAACTTACTGTATCTATCAATATATGCATCTATCAATTTTCATGTTTTCAGACCCTATTTTCGTCAAAATTATTAAATCAAGGAGAGTTTTTGCAATTTTCGAAAATAAATTGTAAATTAAAAAGTAATCATTTAAATTTGTATTAAGCTCTCGGTGTGATAAAACTTTTAAATTCATTCCTGCGCATTTGTGAATCTACAATGCAATTTTGACGCAATTCTGAAAAATTTAGTCAAATGTTTTCCAGGAGAGTCCTCCGTATACTCCGGCTGATAAGTATACCTCTTGCAGTGGCCTTTCTAATCGTGTTGATCAGAGAATTCGAGTATAATAAAGGCATTATCGATGGCATTTCAGGAACGGTTAAGTTTGGAGAAAAATATCATAAGTTATGAACTATTTTTTTGAGATTCCTATAACAGATTTTTGTATATATGGGGGTAACCCACGAATGCTGTCACCATCGAGGTCGGAACAGAGAATAAAAGAGTGAGTAAAAATTCAAGATAACCATAATTGATCAATTTCAAGAAAATCGAAATATTATTTTTCGAAAATTTTCTAAAAATATTTCAAAATGTGAGATTTTCAAAGAACCGGAAATGAGCAGCTCATTATGAGCTTGTATTGCTATGAAACGGAAGAGTAAAAACTTTTTACGAATTTTGGAAGAATAAAAACTTAGAAGAAATATGCTATTTCTTTAATAATTAATGTTGAAATTGCAGTTTTTTTGATGATTCTCACGGAGGGAAGTTTTCCGACTTAAAAAAATTTCAAATATTTTCTTCAGAGTATTCGAAAGCAGTATATGATATACTGCTTTCGATTATCTTTTTAAAGTCGGAAAATTTCCCTTAATTATTTAAGGGGATTGTGGGTGCTTTCAGCAATTTTCTAGGGAAAAATTAGCCTTTTTTAAAACTCAAATATCTTTTGTGAGAATTGAGTGAACGTTTATTTTTCTAATTGTTATTGTAGTTTCCGTAACCTTGAGAAGTCAAAAATTGATTCATTTTTAGAAAATATTATCACATCAAAAACCATTAAAATTCATAAAATTTTATAAAATTCATCTTAATTCGCCGAAAAATTATTTTGAAAATTCCTTGCTAAAGTTAAAATATAGGCAAATATTAGATTATTTTACAAGGAAAAAAATATACCGCTCACGAAACAGTACATGCGATTTCTTTTCTCTTCTTCAATTAAATCCTTTCTCTATTATCTTATTAAACTTTAAAACTTAAGAAAATTTAAAAATAATTTTTTTATATTTCTGCGCAAATCACTATTTCCATGCTGATTTAATGCGCGCCATTATAACATTGATTAGGCTAAAAATTGAAATATTGAAGAGGCGCAAAAATCTGAACAACTATCATATTAAAATACTTTCATTTAGACTCACTTTGTCTTGCGAGTTGATTTTTTTGTATTCTGAAATGATACCATATCTAGAATTATTTTCTTTTATATGCAAGTCCGAAACGATATTTATCGGAAATTTTTTAGAATATTGGTCAAAAGTTTCCAATTTTATTTTTGTCTAAATCTCCGTAAAAATTGATCACTAATGGGTTATTTTGTTTTTGATCATCTGTCATTATTTCAGTCAGCAAGCGATTTCAATGTTCTAGAAAAAAATATCAAGAAATAATTTGATGTTTTTTTTAATTGCAAACGATTCCCGAGGTGCTGGATGGTCAGATGTAATTGAAAAAATACCGAATTTGCAACCGTGGTCGAAAATAACTACTGCACTCACAATCCCCTTAAGAAATAGCATAAAATAGCATTTTAGAAGTTCAAACTATCCGGATGTACTGTATATCCGGATATTTTGAACTTATAAAAAGAAGATTAAATGAATTTTTGCATCAGTTAGCCAAAATTACATTTTGTGAGAAAAAAAATCTCATTTTCGAAGAAATTTTCAAAGATACAGTAATTCGAGTTCGCCGGGTATAAAAGAGATTTTTACTGCGTTCTATTTTTGATATTGGTTTGATTTGGTAAAATAATATATTTATTTTTTAAATTGGGTTGCAAATATAATATATGGTTTATTAATAACCCGTAACACAGAAATATCTCAGTTAATCTGATTTATATCTAAAAAAAATCCGAAAATTTTGAAGAAAATTTTGCCGAAAATTTAAATAAATAACAATAATTATATAGTTTATTAATAACCCGTAATACAAAAATAACTCAGTAAATACAGATAACATACTGCTTCCAGTATATGTGACAGTCAATGAGACTCGAACTCGAGACCTTATGAATTAACATTAGGAACGAAACGATCTCTTCACCTAGCAGGGTTTCGGCTCGAAAGCGCTACATTCCATTCAGCTATCGTGGATCCACAATAGCTGAATGAAATGTAGCGCNCCATGCTGAGTCCGGTAAGTAGTTGAAATACACTTTTCAAATCAACACCCGAAATTAATTAACTTAGGCTATTAAAAAACCCTCCAAAGAGAGGCCAAATATAATCGAATACGCTTATTGGTGAGTTAAATATGATGTATTGAACATATTTATCACAAAAAACTTATTTGAATTAACATAAAACAGCATCGACGATGATTCATCGTTCATGAAGATCAAAGTTCATTAAAATCGCGAGGCCACAAAATCAAAAAAAATCATTGATGCAAAGTTTTTAATTCTTAAGGGGGTGGGCGTCGTTATCTGGTACCTTTCAATCCCGCCTCAAAATAATTCTAGGGCAGTTGTGAAAAATCTTAGGATACTCGTTTATAGGTCTAGCCTTGGCCTAATGATTCCATATCTCAAACTAAACATTGTTACATCACACCACCAGGTGGTGAGTCTATTTTTGAACACTAAACAGTTTTTTAAAACTCTATCTTCTTTTAGACCCCACATACAAAGCGTCTCAAAATTTACACAGAGTACGGAAATAGTGAGGTCACTGATATGTTCGTCCCATTCTTTTGAATTTCGCTCTTGAATTTTCTAGAATCACTTTTGAACGCCGATTTTTACAGTTTTTCGTCTTCAAAGTAATACTTCTCCCAGACGGATGTACAGAATAAGACCGTTTTTTCGACTCAGGTACGACTGTAGGTAAACATAGTGTCGTCAATATGTTTGTCTTGGATTTTTGAATTTCATTCTAAAATTCTAAAAATATGACTATAAGTAAACCGGAAATAAAAAGTTCGAAGAAAAGCTGAGATTTCACTGATCAAAAAGTTGGCTCACAGCTAATCAAAATTTTCAACCAATCAGCGTCAAATTCGANCAATTAATAATGTTCATATCATGGTAGAATACCGGTTTTATGCGAGTTAAAGCAAAACTATATTCGAATTTTGAAAATTTTAGATTTTGTTCTAGATTGTTTTGGAAAAAATAATTGCCACCATGAGATTCTTTAAGTCAACTTTAGTCATAACCGATATTAATGTATCATAAATTAATTCTACAAAGGGCTCAAAAAATTACGACGCCCACCCCTTAATGTTAATTCATTAGGTCTGGAGTTCGAGTCTCATTGACTGTCACATATACTGGAAGCAGTATGTAATCTGTATTTACTGAGTTATTTCTGTATTACGGGTTATTAATAAACTATATAATTATTGTAATTTATTTAAATTTTCGGCAAAATTTTCTTCAAAATTTTCGGATTTTTTTCAGATATAAATCAGATTACTAAAACATTTTATTATTGAAAATTTATTCAGCAATTATTAACGAAGAATTTTTCATAATTTTGCAATTTTAATTTCGATTAAAATAATGATCACCATAAACTTCTAATCAAATTTAAAACGCACATGGCCAATTTCACACAATCTTCTTGATAAACAATTTATCAATTCAGTGATTTTGATAAAAAATATTAAATTTATATAAAACTTTCTTATGCTGTTCGAACCATATTTTTATGATTCCAATTAGGGTCCCAAAGTATGGTCCTTGAAAATAAGCGAACTTAATTGTACTGTTTTTTGGTAGGATAATAACGTAACGTTATCATTTTTAACTTCCTCACAGTGTGAGGCTCACACCATCAAAAAAAGTTGCCTCACATCTTGATAAAAGCAATAAACTCGTTGCAAACTATTTTTTGATAAAATTCTACGTTTTTCAAATAAGTAAAAGCATGGCTATTTTTATTAAAAATATACAGGATGTGCCATTTTTTGAGCCTGGATCCCTTACGATGCTCTGGATACTTTTACGAAGCAAGCACTGTGATTGGTCAGTGATTGGGCACAAACAATGGCTTGTGTTCAAAAAGACAGAACAAAGTATTTTAATTGGCTGGGAGATCCATAGCCTCGTAAGGGAATAGGGCTTGAAAATAGGACATTATGTAAAGTCGCGATCGTCCAGAAAACGATGATTAAAAATTCAAAATATTTATTATTTTAAGTTTCAGAGAAATCACTTTGAAGAAATAAAAATTCTTATATACACTTTAACTAAATTCATAAAAGTCGGCTTTCTGTGAAATACATGTTTTTAACGATTGTCCTGGAATATTTGAATTGTCATTTTTGAGAATTGAATTGCAAAACTCTATGGTTGATTCCAATTGGAAATTCGCGAAGGTATTATTTTCATGCCTCTTAAAGGCACCCTTCAAGGGGGTAGCAGCAATGTGGCAGATTGGTACATTTTTTCGGAGTGATTTATGAAAGAAAAAAAATGTGGAAAATTTAATTTATATCTTCAATAAAACTGTTCATTCTTGCTTTTAATTTCCTCAACTTCTTTAGTTATCTTGTTAATATCAAAAAACACTTTTCTTTACCAACTCCAGTTTCCAACTTGACCCGATGTGGATTTTTTTGAAACGCCATATTTATAAACTTCAGACAAATTTCGGGTGTAATGCACTAATTAGTGGGAGAATCATCATCGCAATGAAAAATTTTTTCTGATATGAAATTTTTTTTTCCATGAAAAATAGCGAAAAACAGCTTTTCGGGGAAAAAAATTGACCTTCAATTGAGTTTAAATATAAAAATATTCTGACTTTTTAAATTAAAGTAGCCTATTACACCCGAAATTTTATATAGATTTTTTGAAAAAAATAATTTTTTTATAAATTGCGTGCCAAATGGCACAAACTGGTGTCACAAGCAAGTGTTGTAAATTTTATCAGTAGTTCAGAAACAATATTCGCTTAACCTTTCCATCGATTGAAATACGGAAATCAAATAGATACTATAACATTTCACATGTGATTTGGCTTTATTTTTTACGGAGATTTCAAAAAACTAATAATAAAAATTTTTGGACTTGATTTGCGGAAAATTTTCATAATATTTCTAAAAAGTCGACAACAAAATGACAAATAAACATTTCATGATTTTTCAAACAGCAGTCAGAAAATATGTAAACATGCATGNTTTTTATAAATTGCGTGCCAAATGGCACAAACCGGTGTCACAAGCAAGTGTTGTAAATTTTATCAGTAGTTCAGAAACAATATTCGCTTGACCTTTCCATCGATTGAAATACGGAAATCAAATAGATACTATAAAATTTCACATGTGATTTGGCTTTATTTTTTACGGAGATTTCAAAAAACTAATAATTAAAATTTTTGGACTTGATTTGCGGAAAATTTTCATAATATTTCTAAAAAGTCGACAACAAAATGACAAATAAACATTTCATGATTTTTCAAACAGCAGTCAGAAAATATGTAAACATGCATGCAAAAAAGCCAAAGTGGCTATTTTTTTTGTTTTTATTCACAAATTTCAAAAATTCAATCAGAAAAAATTTTGGACGAAAAATGCTAAAAATTTTCATAATGCTTTAAATTTTTCGAAAATTTTACGTATTATAAAATAAAAGTTTGAACTAAAATCTTTCCTTAAATAGATAAAAAAATCGTTCCTTAAATAGATGAAAATGATTTTCATGAGCTGATACACATTTATTTTGGTTCAGCTAACGATAATAAGCACAAAAAAATAAACCAACTAATTATTTTCGTAAATTAAATTGACGCCAGTCTGCCACATCACTGCTACTCGCTTAAAGGCCTGCAAAATTTTTGAGCGGATTAATTGGCTTTTGTTGTTAAAATCGAAAATTTTGTTCCGAACTGTTTTACTGCTTTGAACCTTTTTTTCGTATTTAACACATGTCAGATCATCCAACTCAGATGAATTGTTCTTAGTATTAAGGGTACTTAAAAGATTGATACTAAGGTATTTTAAGATGAAATTTTCCGGTTCATTTGGCGAAATTAGTATAAAACTTCCAATTAAAGCCTTCAAATTGGAGGTTTATAAAAACAATTTCTCATTAAAAACCTTAACCGATAATGAAAGACAGTTTATATGAAAGTCCTGAAGAATTTGAAAAATATGATGTTCCTGCAGATGTAATCAAAGCGAAAAGTCCTGTGGTTATAAATGACCCCGCTTTGGCAAATATGCTCGCCAAAGACGGTTTCAAGGTCATTAACGATTTCGAAAATCCAAAAATTCAAGTTGCTGAATCTCCAAAATTTGTTTTAGGTAGGGTTCGAGCCGATGAAATTTGCAATTATTGAATAATAGTTTTCACCAGTAAGAAAGACAGATTTTAAAATCAAGAAAAATAATAAAAAAGAGATTATTTCGAGGATTCTTAAATTTCGATATTTTAATTGAATATTTTAACTATAGTGCAGCAAAGTGAAAATCGTTAATCATTTTAATCATGAAGTTCTGGCTATTCTCACCTGAAGGTTAAACTAATTATGTTAGAACGTTAGGTCTAAAAATATTAATAACTCATTTTTTATGAGATTAAACCTAAAATTTTCAACATTCACGTACACTGCCCATTATGTTTTTGATTCGCAAGAACTACACCAATCACTTTAACTTGGCATAAAAGAAGTAGACAAAAAGTAAGTCAAAAAGCTAAATGTACCTTATTTTTTTTAAGATTTAAGTATCAAAAATTTTCCAAAAAACCATCAAAATTTCAATACAGCATTTTTTGTAAATTTTCAATATTAAAATTTCAACAAATTTTGAAAACCATTTCTGCCCAAACTATTCCTGCACGATTTTTTGATCTCTANCTATAAGAAAAAGCTGACAGTCAAAAAATTCCAGCTCAATCTCAGGGATTTGCACAAGTTCAGGGAAAAAGTGTTGATCATGGCATGATGGACCAATCAGATGTAGAAGTTGTGGCGGTTAAAGCAGCAGAAATTGATGACTTACCATCTTTGAAATCGGGCCTTTCGGAAGATAAAGAAGGGATTATAATTTGAGCCAAATGATACCCAATTCAATTTCATTCCCAGATTCAATTGAATTTTCAGTATACCGATCAAAAATTCAAAATATACAGGTTGAGTTGTCCAATTCTTATGGCTTTGAGCGGACTAAAAAAGAGAGGTCACGTGAAGACAGGTACAATAAAAAATATGGATGAGGGAAAGTTCTAAGACTATATTAAGAAATATGTATAATTCTTACTTATCCAATTCGTGGAATATTTGACATTTTATCAATTTCTCTAAATTATTGGTAGTACAAATGCAAACAGAGTGTGAAACAGACAAGTATTGTAACCAAACAACGGGTGGTATACCTTGCACCACCACGTATCCCTTTATCACTTTTTGGTTAGAATGCGTAGCCATTGAGAATTTCAAAGCCATAAGAATTGGATATTTCAACTGTTGATATATCAAATATTTTGTTTTTCCAATTACAAGTTGTTCTCTTGACGTTTAGTTTTTCAATATTCATGACTCATGAATCATGAGTAAGACAAAATTGTTTATAATGTACAGAGAATTTTTTTATTCGAATTGTAACTTAGCGAAAACGTCCGTAAATTTGACAAATTAATATTACAGTTTGAGTGAAGAAGTGCAAAAAAAAATCCAGAAAAAACCTGAACTTTAAGGGTTCGAAGAAAATTATCTGTACTTAAAAGGAAATGCTATTCTCAACTCATTGAATTATTCTTTTTAAAATGAAACTTAAAGTTTTTGCATTTTCAGTTTGAAAGACTAATACATTCAAATTCCAACTTAAACGTTTCGAGAAATTTTAGTTAACCTCCTCACACCCAGAAACGAGAACTTCGCCTCACACCCAAAAGCCTATCTAAAGGCAATACTTTGAGCGTTCATCACAGGAAAACTGGGAAATATATCAATTTACTTATTTGTCACTGATTGAGAACAAGGATAAAATTAAGTGAATAACACGTAACATTTTTAAATTTCGAAGTTTGTAAACTAGGTAACTGCGAGAGAAAAGAGGGGTTCACTCACCTTGTATTTTTTGAAAAACCATACATTTTTTACAATGACATATAAGTTACAAATTAAGGAGTGAAACTTTAGCTATTGGAAGCTGGTCTCAAATTTGAAATATAATATCTCGATCGCTTACAAAACAATTATTCATATCGCCGCGCGTCGGAATATCTGCAGTAAAATGTGAAAAATATTGCTAATCAGCTGAAAACTCAAAATTAGTACCACTTTATGTTCTATATTTGATCGATTCGTCTTTTTCGGCTCTATTTGGGTGAAATTGCTGTTCAATTTTTTCGAAAAATAATTTTTTGAAAAATATTTTTTTTTCATTATTTTGAGTTTCATAAAAATCACTTGTGAAAAAATTATTCTTCGTATAGATACTGCAGATAAAATAAACTCATATCACAAGAATTCTCAAATACTTTCTTAAAAACTTGCTTCCTCAGAATAATATGTATCGTTTTCACACAATTAATTTTTTAAGAAATTTTGACGAAAATCCTAAAAAAAGTAGGAAAGAATAACTTTCGAACGGCTCATCGTATAATATTTTCAACAATATTTTTGGGAATAAAATTGCAAACTCTATGACATATTTGAATTGTAGGTTTGTGACAATGTTATTTCTGCGCCGTTTTAGCTCCCGAAAATTTTTTCGCCTTCAGATAGTCAAAGAGTGTGAGTGGGTTAATAAGAAAATTTTTTTTTCAAAAATGGAAAGACTTACATTTTAGCTTTTGGAAACGACTCAGTCGATTGAGGTCCTAGATAGCACAATAGATTAAGAGAAGAATCGGACAAATCAATTTTTTCAAATCGGATCATCAACCTCCAAAAAAATCGAAAACTAATAAACAAACTAGAATCTGAAGAATTTTCGGAAAAAATAACAAAAATGGTCTAATTTTTTTTCTAATTTGTCTTATGATATGTGATCATTTTGAGAAATCTAAAAACTGTAGAAATAAAAATGAAACTTAGACTGTTCAAATGTGAAACCACATGACTAACATGGTAAACTTTCATCAAAATAATACTAGATCAATTCCGTGATTTTTAAAGCAAAATGTAGCGTGGCAGTCACATGTCGAAAACAGGGATATTTGAAATCACATTTTAGGGGAATTTTTAATTTGAAACGTTTTCGTATACTATCACGGTGTTTAACGCTTCTTTATATGATATGAATCATATATAATAAAATAACTGACCAGAAAACGTTATTACTCAAAATAACTAAAAGTTCAAGATAAAGAAGCAAAAATTACGACAGAAGCACTTATTTCTTGCAACCTATTTCGTAATCTATTTTTTATATGCCAATAAAGAAAAATATCTTTTGAAAATGGTGAAATAAACCGAAAGTTGTCAAGTAATACATTTTTTCAAATAATTAGATTATGTAAAAAAACGCCACTATTTATGAAAGGGTACGTTTAATAGGTTCAAATCAGATATAAGATAGCAACGTGCAGTTTAAGCGTCGGTATAGTGAACTAAATTTAAGATTTTTTCTCAATTTCTCGACAAATTTTTATTGCAGAAATACATAGAAGTCTTTTTTTAGAAAGGTAGTCATGACGAAATTAACCATCGATTTTAACAAAAACTCCCTTTAAATTAAATTATAAATCCAAAATAAAGAATATGACGAGGATTTCACTTGGCCAGGACTGAATGAACTTGATATTCCACAAGAATGGGTCGATGATCATCAAGCATTTTATTCAAGAGGGTCGAACCGCTTGCGTCAATTCAATCATGACACTGAAATTCCAGAAAAACGGAATCCAGATTTGATTATCACTGGTGCAAAGAAATGTGGAACGACTGCGCTCAAAATTTTTATGTCATATCATAAGAAATGGGTCGAAAAAAGATTAAAACTGATATTATAATAATATTAACAAAAATTTTAAAAAGCTTTGTAAAAATAACCAGTTTTTTTGCGACATTTTTTCAAAAAAAATATTTAAAACATATAATATTAATAAATATTAAAATAATTTAATGAAGTTAAAAATTATCGAAAATTTGTTAACAACTATGAAACAACAATTCTGTTTTTTTTAATTATTTTAAACTTATCAGAAAATATTGGAAACGTTGAAATTTATCTTTGAATTGATTTAAAATTTATGAAAAATTATTGAAAAAATTTGATAAAATTGGTATAAAAATAACATTAAAGGTATTTAAAAGTATATTTAAAATTTATAATAAATTATTTAAAAAGTGATACAAAATTCATTTCAGATATTACTTAAAATATAATAAATTATTGGCAGGCAAAATACATTTTTTGTTGTTCATATTATTCGTTTTATTGGATAAAAAGTTTTTGACCCATTTTTGGTCATTTCAGGATACTGCTGGAGAACGTCATTTTTTCAATCGCCCAGCAAATTTCAACATGGGATACGGCTGGTATTTAGATCAAATGCCTCTTGTTTTTAAAGATGAAGTTTGCTACGAAAAAACACCAGACTATTTTGACCGGCCATTTGTTCCGGAAAGAATGGTCAAATTGGAAAATGCACAAGATATAAAATTTATTCATGTTTTATGTGATCCAGTGAGACGAAGTTTTTCGCACTTTTTGCATATGTTCACAGTGCAAGCGATTCCTAAAGGTGGATCGGACCATCCTCAACCTGGGTTCGAATTTTTAGAAGGTGAGTTTGGCGTGAATTAACAAAGAAATTGAAAAAATGCCAATTTGAAATGCCAATTTTTGCTTTTTCCGAGAATTATTATATTTCAGGTATCAAATTTTGAAAGAGCATTTATCGACGGTACAAAATAATTTTGAACGGATTTCTGCATCCGACAATCAGGGTTGACTCCAGCACAGAAGTTCTACGATTTTTCACGAGATGACCAATAACCGGAGTCTGGTTATACTTTTTGTGCTCAAACTTTTTGCCAAACTTTTTCACGTAATTTGACACCCTCAAGTAGTCAAATGACAGTTGATCATATTTCAAGACTACAGACTAATAAAGCTGAAAATTTTTTTCCCTGGCAAGTTTTTCAAGTGAGAATGTTTGACAAGCAAATTCTTGTCATATGACACCTCTAAAAGAATCAAATCACATTGTTCTGATTCTTCCGAATAATTTGTGAAGGTAGTAAATAAGAATAAAAATTTGGAAACTGCCGCGGTGCATGAGTTAAAAACTCGATTATTGAATTTTATCATCATTCAAATAGTTACTTAAATCAATTTCAGGAAATTTTGGAGAACTACCGAAAGAAGAAGCATTTGAGCAAACAATTAACCTTGCTTTTAAAAATTTGTTAAATGGAAAAGATATTGACACCGTTACCGATGACGAGATTCGAGACTCTATCAATGAATATTTCACTCGATGGGATTTGAAACCAGGAGATCCAAGACGAGTGTTTCCACTGAGAGCACCAGACAATATTTTAACTGGTGGATTATATTCGATTCATATACGAACTTTTTTGCACCATTTTAGACAAGGTTTGAGAAATTAAAAGTTTACAGAAGCAAAAATTCGATTGTCGTGAAAAAAGCTTATTAGTCCTAATTTTGATATTTTCTAGAAAGGGTATACTTTGGATACTCTTAAGTCATTTGCATAAATTCGTAATTTATGAAAAAATATGTCAAATTGACATTGTCAATACGAAACCAATTTTGACGACAACAATTTACAGGGGTGGGGAAGCCGATATTGCCGAATTTGCCGAAATAGCCGAAAAAAAACCTACGAAAATTCACGAATTTTAGCTAAAATACTTCCAGTGCCAATATCGCCGAATTTACTTGAGGTTAAAATAGATCATGATGCCCGAGTAACTTAAATCTCTTATTCCTTTTTTTTAAAAGGCAAATGAGAGATTCAAGTTACTCGGGCATCATGATGGATATCTCAAATTACCTTGTGTGCGTTATTAATGATGTCCATTTCGCAGTGGATCAAAGTTCCCCAAATCTACCTCTTATTAGTGATATCATTTGATGCGCTTTGGTGGAGTGTTAATTCTACAGCGCTGAGTTTTTCTCGTTAACGCGTTTATTTATATTGCGGTCGGTTAGGACAGCCAATGATTTTATAGCAATAGTAGTAGGCATTTTTGGCTGTCTAACGACCGCATAAATGAAAACTGCGGTTAGAACGCGGAGAGAAAACTCAGGCTGTAGGCATTTTGATGATTCACGTCATTCAAACCTTCCGTGAAACTCCTTATAAAATTGAAAAATTGCTTAAAATATGACGTCATTTCGAGCGCCTACGTGTTTTTTTATTTTTTGAATGGAAACATTTATTTCTGTTTTCATATCACCGACATTTTTCGGCAATAAACTTTCGGCGATATTGGGCCCCCTGTGGGTTGCTGCAAAAGCAACACTAAAATTCTGACAAATTTAATCTATTAACGTTTCAGATCAAATGTTATATCTTGATTCTACCGAACTCATCGAAAATCCTGGTAAATCGCTTCGGAGAGTTGCTATATTCATGGATGTGCCACAAATTATTAATGAAAATAATTTCTATTTCGATGACGAAAAAGGTAAATATAAATTTTGAAAACTTTTAAGGGGGTACCCCTCTTGAAATGAAGCTGAACCAACAAATTTTCTTGATTTAATTTTGACCATTTTATTCTGAAAATATGGAAAATTTGAAGATGACTGGTAGTATTTTTACCTCCAAACATAGCCAGGAACCTACTTTTTCATCATTTTCTAATTTTTTTATTTATTTTCACCAAAATTTCTTGATTTTGAAAAATGTAAAGACAGCTTTCGAAGAGAAAAAAACATTAACATTTAGGTATCTATAGTACACGCCCTCCGCGGGGTGATCAGCTGTCCATTCAAATATGTTCCAATATTGTGACTAAAAAATCCAGAAAAAATAGGCTTTTCCGCGAGCCTTTTAAAATCAGGTCAAAAAATCGTTTTTTGCGTTTTCTAGAGCAAATTTATTTCGAATTTTTCAAAACGATAGTACACGACCTGCGTGCGTTTCTTGTGGTTCATAAAATCGAAAAATAATTATTCTACCCCCAAAACTCACGAAAAAATAGGCTTTTTGCTAGAAAATATAACTCTAGTTTGACGCTCGTTCCTGATTGGTCGAGCAATCAGTGATTCTTGATTATGATTTGGGATGTGAGATTTAGGTTCAATTAATCTACCAGGCTAAACAATTAGGTATC
>SCLH01000407.1:16156-32252 GCA_004367855.1 Oikopleura vanhoeffeni | reverse complement strand
TTATTTATTTTTACAGGTTATAAATCTTCATATATTCATCACTGCTGCAATAAACTATATATATTAAATCATTTATAAAGTTGTGATCTGTTCTTTATGAGAAAATTAAAAGTTCCAATTTATCTTTTTGAACAATATTTTTGGTAACAAATTGTTTGAATTTTTATATTGTTCATTTGAGGGGGCGCCATAAACTCGGCAGACTGGAGTCAATATAATTTACGAAAATAAGTAAGTTAAATTTTTTATGCTTATTAACGTTAGTTAACCGGTATAAATATGTTCCAGCTTATTAAAATCATTTTTACTTTTTTGAGGAAAGATTTGAGTCCGAATTTTAATTTTGAAATTCGTAAAATTTCAAAAAAATTGAAGCATTTTGAAAATGTTTAACAGTAGTTTTTGCATTATTCATGAAAAATCAGGCCGAATCACTATTTAAGGGTATCCCTGCTCCTACATTTTCTGCAGTTATTATGTCATAAAAATGCACCAAATAAATTGTTTATGTTATGAACGCATNAAAAAATTTCCGAAAAAAAAAGTGCTTCGATTTTTTCGAAAGTAGGCTCAAAAGAAAGCCAGTGAAACACTGATGAGAAAGTTGGCTTACGTCAAGTCGATATTTTGAAGTTTTAGTGGTCAAATTCGAGCAAACGTTATTTTTTAACTTCATCTTTTAAAAAATACTTAGAAAAAAATCGAAAAAATGCGAAAATTTCGAAAAAAATTTTTTGATGACTGGATTTTTAGTACACTTAATTATCACCTCGTATCAATTTGGAGCATTTTTAATGCCTCTAAGGCCTTTATTTAATCAGACAGATATACCCCCTTAACGCCCTGTTTGGCCAATATTTTATCGAGAATATGTCAAATTAGGAGCAGGGAACCCTTAAAGTTTCTAGAATATATTTGTTTTCCATATTATATGGACCATATGTCAACTGATGGAAAGGCCAATTTAATATCATTTCTAAACTATTGATGAAATTTACAACAATTTTTGTCACACTGGTTAGTGCTATTTGGCAGGTAATTTGGAATTAAAAAAAAATTAATTTTGAAAAAAAGTTTTAATCTGCCAGACTTATGGCACCTCCTTGAAAAGTTCAAAATAATAATTGTGAGATTAATAAGAAGTTGAAAATGCTTATTATAACGCCCCAAAAAATACTTTTCATTCGTTAAGGGCCTCGGTGCATTTTGACATATTTGCATTATTCCAATTTTTTTTGTTTTGATGGGAAACTTTTTGCAACTTCAAAATTTTCGGATAAAAATTTCTTCAAACACAAGTTGCCACTATTCCGCTTCCTTTGTTGAATCTGAATTTCTTCAAATCGATAATTTTTACTTTATGAATCGTCTTTTGAAAAAACACTCAAAAAACGCGCGTTTTGCTCCATGGTGTCTAAATAACAATAAAATTTATCATTTTTATTTGTTACTTAGAAACCCTAAAATACGCTTGCGACCACCGACTCGGATTTATTAAATTTCATTTAATAGGATTTCTACGTCAAAATCGAAAATTTAAATTTGTGAAAAAAAGACGAAAAAACCCGAAATTTTACGACATCGAAAGAAATATTGTTCTGCATGAGTTAAATAGTATGAATTGAAAACGGTGGATAAGACGGTTTATCAATTCGGCAAGTTTAAGTGTGATACAATTTTTTTAATTCCGGATAATGAGGGCCTTGAAGTATTTCTGCCGATCCGTAGTTTCGTTAAAAAAAGTATGATTCAGAGTATTAACAAGAGCGAAGAAACAAAACAAAGACATATTTTAATATTCTCATATTTTTGTGCTCACGTTTTCGAATTTATTAACTAATTAATTATCAAGCGGTTTTCACGATAAAGTATAAATACAGTGAACTTCAGATTCATAAAAATATTAAAATCTGGAAATTAGATTAATTTTGTTTAAGCAAATTTGATTGATTTTGAAAAACTACCTAAAGAAATACAGAGAAAAAATACAGGGCTGATTCTAATAAAAAATTTAAGAGCCCTAATTTTTGGGGGGGGATTTTACGCATTTCAAAATAATTTGAAATATTTTTGAGATTCAGTTTGGTCATTCAGATCCGGTCTGCGCATTCTAATGTGATATGCTTCTGAGCGTTAACGTCCAGTTTGTGATCTAAAATTTTTCTGAATTATTTTGTAATGTGTTTTATAGTACTGTTTTTCAAGCTGAAAAGTAGTCATTTTTAACGGGCCTGGAAGTTTTTTGAATTCTTCCATGTAAACTTTCAAATTTGATTGGTAACATTGACAGTTTGTAATATGATGATAAATGCCTTTTTTCACAAAAAATGTTGTTTTTTTATTTTNACTCGAAAAAATTAATGGATATGACACCGTTTAATTCACTTGGAAACCATGCAAAACGACCGGAATACAAATTTTTAGAAATGGAAATTTCATCCGAAAACTCAAAAAAATTTCGAAACCATACTTTAAAAAGGTTAGATACCTGTATTAACAAATTATAAGCGAATCAAGTTCTCCACAAAGATATAAAAATAGCGGCAATTTTTACACAATACACGAGTGGAGACGTTTCGGATGAAGAACAATATTTTAATAGTCTGAAGAATGCGTATTAATATATCAAGAAATAATATCAAACTGGTAAGTAGAAAAAAATCAAAACTTTTCACAAAAATTTGAAAACTCCGCGACAGAAATCGTTCATACTTTGTATCGATATACTCTCCGGAGTTGAATATCATGCACGCGGCTAACAAACAAAATTAAAAATCTTGCACCCAATTCATCATAATACCTGCTTTAGAAGCATTAAAGTTTCACATTATATTCATATACCTATAAACCGTCAACAGACATTTTTCAACTTCAACCGCAGTTATGGTTTTTCTGTTCCTGTAACTGTCATATATGGCAAACGAAACGCATGAATTAAAATTCTGGGTTGTTTTGAGACTTTTAATAATTTAGCGAAACAAGCCATCAAATAATTCACCGAAAACTTTCTGAAAAAATCGCATTTTTTTCATTGAGGACTCAAACGCGAATGTCATAAACTTTTAAAATAAAATAACATTCAAGCAACATCAAAGACAGAGTGAAATAATAAAAATAAAAACAACAATATTTTGTGAAAAAAGGCATTGTATCATATATACAAAGACTGTCCAAATGTTACCAAGATCAAATTTGAAGTTTACATGGAAGACATCAAAAAACTCAGGCCCGTTAAAATGATACTACGTTCAGCTTGAAAAACAGTTCATAAAACACATATACAAAATATCAGAAAATAATGTTAGATCACAAACCTGTGACGTTACGCCAGAAGCCATATCCACATTAGAGAATGCGCAGACCGGATCTGATATCAAACGGGGGTAAATCTCAAAATATTTAATTATTATTTAAATGCGTAAAATGCCCCCCCCAAAAATGAGGGCTCGTTAATTTTTAATTAGAAACAGCCTTGTCAAATCAAAGGTGTCAGGACGTTTGAGTATGTGGTGTAGTAAACTTCATTAGAAAAGTCCGTTTTTCTCTAATTTTGCGTTGACCACCCCCTTAACCAGCTTGAAGACCAATAATTAAAGATCAGTGTTATTTCCTTATATAAAGTAATTTTTAAATAAAATTACCAAAAAAAATATAATTGACAAACGACTGACAGTTTCTCAAACGTCATGATGGTTTCTCAAACGTCCTGACAAAAATTGTCAAATCAGAGGTGCCAGGACGTTTGAGTAGGTGGTGTATGTCATTTTGGTGTAAAGATAGAACATTTTCGACCATTTTTTATGTGTCAAGTTTAGTATGCCACAGCATTTATAAAAAAATAGACCAATTCTGGCAAAACCTTCCTACCCATCACATAGAAAAATATAATTCCTACGTTGAAAGTTTGTCTGCCAGACAATTTCAGGAATCTGTTAGATCAGTTGGCGGTTAAAAGTTGTGAACTTTCGCTATCAAACTTGACTTACTGAACAAATATTTAATTATCTTCTTCTTAAAATAGATATAGCCGTACAGAACCTGTAGTTTAACTATCCCAGAAGTTTTAAAAAATGAAACTTTTAAATTTTTTACTTCCCTTTGCGTTTTCCGATAAAAATACGAATTATGAAGCTGCAGTTATGGGACAGTGAGAGTTATTAAAGAGAAATTGAAATTATGCGGGAAGGTGACAAAACACACTAGGCTGTACGTGGTCAATACCTAAAATCAAGTGGGTAAAGTTGTGATTTTTGTCACATGGAGCCTAAATTTCCGCAGTTTTGCATATTTTTGTGGCACAGACTGTGTCACTTCGCCATCAAAGATGTTATTTCAAAATTACTGGAACCCTGCCAAAAATTTAAACCCGTTTTTAAAATTTTCTTTTATGCTTGAAATTTCTGATTATTTCGAATAAACTTTCAAGAAAAATTTCAAGCTAAATGATAAGCAAAAAACATTTCAAAATTTTCGAAAAATGCGGATTTTTGGAAAACGAGACATAATTTTTATCCAAAGTTTTTTCTCGGTGAACTTCAGCACAGAAACTGAAAGTGCTCCAAAAATAAACTAAATCTGAGCAGGTCAATTTTTGCCGTGCCTACTTTACTCTAAAAGCAATTCGAAATTCTACTTGCTCGTCAAATCATTTTTGAAATTAATTTGTTTTACTCTCGCATGAAAAATTTGTTAATGTTAATTTTTCAAAGCCATTGGCTCTAGAGCTGATTTTTCAATTTAAAATAACTCGGCAATACAGGCAACTTTTCGCCCACCTCCTGCGCAACTGATAGCAATGGTTAAAAGGGAAAGAGAAGATGATGTTAAAAAACTTTTAAAAGGATAGGGTATTAATCAGCCAAACCTGTTTTAGATAAAACTACATACCGTATGTAACATACGCAAACGTCCTATGATTTGATAATTTTTGTCAGGACGTTTGGGTATGTTTCAGGACGTTAAAGTAACCGTCAATACGTTCGAGTAACTGTCAGGACGTTTGTCACATATTTTTTTTGGGGTTATTTCATCTACAATGAAATATTCTTTTAACACATTAATGGTGATTTAGGTTCGTTTTTTGACTCGCACATCATTTTTGAGTCATATTTATCGTATTTGATAAAATATTTAAAATCCCTGGAAAATAAAATTTGCGGATTGTCTGTCTGGTAGTTTCTAAAATAAGAATTTTTAGTAATTAATTTGCCGATATCTTTTTTTGTAGCGCTTCAAAGTCAAAACCTTTCTTAGGAAAAATATCGGTAAATTTATTACGAAAAATCTTAATTTTGTTGTAGAAACTACCAGACAGACAATCCGCAAATTTTATTTTTTTGGGATTTTTAATATTTTATCAACTACGATTAATATGACTGAAAATGATGTGCAAGTCAAAAAACGAACCTTAATCATCATAAATGTGTTGAAGGGATATTATATATATAGCTGTTTTCAATAATAAAACCATTTCACTTAAAAATCACAGTTTTTTCCATAATTTTTTTTTTTCAAAATACTAAAGTGTCAGGACGTTTGTTTGTCAAGATGTTTGAGTAACTGTATTATTTTGAGATTTTTGTCAGGACGTTTGAAAAACTGTCAGGACGTTTGAGTAACTGTCATGACATGTCAGGACGTTTGAGTATGTGGTGTAAAGTTTATCAGAGTTTAGCTAGGGATTTCAGCTCCAGCTAGTAAACGATGTGATAAAACTGCGTAGATACCCAATCTTAGGTAGTCCTCGATTCTTACCAATTGATATAAATGTTCATGATTATTTGGGAAGAACCGTTATTTCTGTAGCTTCAACCGAACTCAATATCGAGATGGTTAAAATGCTCATCAAACTTGATCAAGGTACATAAATGTTTTTTTGGTTATTTCGAAAATTAGGAAATTGAACCGGTGATCAGCTAGAGGTTTTGGTGGTGGATTTATCAGACCGCAAACTATTTCTAATACCTTTATAACGCCACCATTTCGAAAATGTATGAAATCTCCCAATTTCTTTTTTGAAATGGATTATATATATGTAGGGCTCCCGAGCAAAAATCAGCTACCCGATAAAAAGGTCAAATGAGTCTAAAAATTTAAGACTTAGTAAAGTTTTTGACCGCGAAAATTTTGGCTCGAAATATGTCATGTGTGTGGGCGGTCAAAGTTTTCTTTTCAAAATTAAGGCAATTGCATATCGGAATTTTTCCTTGTAAGTATTTTTTCGGATGCAGAAAAAACTTCTGCTCTTGATTGACATCTGACATTTTATAAACGAAAATTTCCACGCGGTGTAGAACCGGAAATGGAGGTCGTCAAAAAGTCGAATTATGGTGAATCAAGGATTTGAGATATGCAAAAGAATGCGCAATAATCGACTTTTTGAAAACGGTATTAGCAACTATGGGTATCAGATGATCAGACGTGGCGCTAGAGGCGATTCCATGATTTGGTGGTGTGAACAGCACCACAGTATTAAGCATTAACAGGAAAGGTCAATATAATAAATAAATGAAACCAACCATTAGAAAGAAAATTCTCTGAAGATTCATTTCGCACTATTTTTTGAAAAATTTTTATACATTTTGCCGATCGCTGATTGGTTGAAAACTAAAGTTGCTCAAAAGTCATTTTTGACCCCGGAAATGAAACCGCATGGTAAAATAAGACTAGAAAACATATTTTGTAATTTTTAAGAAATCTGAAAAGGGTTGTTAACGGTACTCAAAATGTCGAAAATTGTCAATTTCAGTTCACAAACTCTATTTATTAAGAATTTGAGGAAAATATCAACATCAGGAATAAATTAAACCGACCATTAGACAAGAAATTTTTTGCAGATTTATTTTTAACTATTTTTCAAATAAAATTTCAAAAATTTTGCTGATCGCAGATTGATTGAAAAATAAACTTGCTCAAAAGTCACTTTTGACCTCGGAAATGAAACCGCATGGTAAAATAAGACTAGAAAACATATTTTGAAATTTTTAAGAAATCTGAAAAGGGTTGTTAACGGTACTCAAAATGTCAAAAATTGTCAATTTCAGTTTACAAAATCTATTTATTAAGAATTTGAGGAAAAAGTGAACATCAGAAATAAATTAAACCATCGTCAGATAGAAAGTTTTCTGAAAGTTAATTTTTATATATTTTATCATAAAAAATTTGAAAATTTTGCTGATCGCTGATTGATTGTTGAAAATAAGTTGCTCAAAAGTCACTTTTTAAACCCGGGAAATAAAACCCGCATGGTTAAATTAGACTAGAAAAGATATTTTTTTAATTATTAAAATCGTAAAAACGAAATTTGTGTAAGTCGAGAATGATCATTTGTCACAAAATCGAAATATTTTTGTTTAATCGAAAAATATCAAATATGGTCAAAAGTTAAAACAATTCCAATCAAGAAAACTAAATGGCCTTTTAATTTTTTTATTATGGATTTTTTTAAGTTTAAAAGATTTTCGTGGAGATCGCACGTTCCGTCTTCCATATTAAAAGTTGGAATATCGGTTGGCCGGAAGTTATTTCTCCAAAATTGGCTACGATGAAACCATTGTCTCCAGTGGCAGTCAAAGAGTTTAATTTGGCATTCTTCTTGATTTTCACATAGTTCAATCTGCGGATACAATTCAGTATAATCGGTACATTCCAACAGTAACCAGCTTATGTGGTTTAATTAAAGATAAGCATTTTTAAGAAACATTATTCATCTTCGCGACCTGAGCCCTTTTCTAAACGGAAAAATAAGCAAAAATAATTGTTTGATTTTTTATATTATATAAATTTACATAAAAAAATATTTTGCGATGTCAAAATTTCGTTATTCAGAAATAAAAGTATTTAATATCCAATTGATAAAAATGATTTGATCTTTTTTCACTTTATATCGAAAATAAACTTTCCTTTGTTCGAGTTTCCATTCGTACAGATAAGTTTGCCCTCCGTGGATTCAATCAAAAGTATTTTTTAAAACTTAAGTTCACCTGTTGGTTCCGGTAAATATTCTAGAAATCGCTCTGTAATGCAAGTTTTATCTGCTTTTTCAACAGCCGACTTATCGGACAAAGCTGTACTTAAGATACGACGCTTTTTTTCAAAATCAAGGTTTCCCAACCACTCGCCAGTTTTTGAAGCTTCAGTGATGCTTGTTCTCCATAAATTTGCAATACAAATAGAAGTGTTGTGACTCAAAAATAAATCAAGTCAATAATGTACGAATAACATTGATATATCAAATAAGAAAATAACGCCTTTTTTATTCTTAGAAGTCAAGGTGTAACATGTTTCTATCTTTTTATCATGAAAACGGTTTATTATTGGCCTTAAAACTTCGCAATTTGTTTATATATTAAAACTAGGACTTTGTTAAAAATTGGCTCTAATTTCGTGCCTCACAAATCTTAAAAACAGCAAATACAGATTCTGCTCCCATATTGGTGGCGGTGACTGGACTATTGGGATGTAAATTCAAAGAATTCTATGGTCTGTATTCTTTATAAAAATTTTTAAGCATTTCCAAGTAACTCAGAATTATTTGTTTGTTCCCATAATCTTGATCTTCTTTCGATGCCGCGTTATACGCAGTTGACAGGATTTGCAAAGCAGTTGAAGTTTCGAGGTCATCGTTTCGTATTCTATGTCGAGTAACATCAATCATTCTGATGAATGCGCCTTGTTCCTGCATTTCACCGTCGGTCTTTGCTCATTGAGAGTTTAAATTCAATAACACACAAAGTTATTAAAATATGACTGAAAAGAATTGCCTCATATTAAGTATGAGGCTTTCAGGGGTGCTGGTCAAAAAAACGTTTTATAAATGCAATTTTATCAAGTACACTTCGCGAGAAACCTTGCCTGAAAAATTAATTATAAAAAGACCTGAAATCAATTCTTTTAAATAAAAAAATAAAAATATGGTGATAAGAAAGTGCTTTAATCGAAGCCTTGATTTTCTAGGACTATCACCTTGAGAGCCAAAAGTGTACAAATTTAAACTATTTCCTTTAAAATCAAGATATTTTTTAAGTATTTCGAATGCATTCATAACATATCCATATGAAGTTTCTTTCACATTGATTCGATCGTAGAAAGGTTCTTCAGATCACTTTAAATTAAAAAAAATAATATAATGCTTTAATTAAATAATTATGTAATGGAGCGCAAATCAATCGAAACAATTCAAAAAGTAAATCTGAACGTGAATTTCGCACGAAATTCATCAAAAGAGCACATACAGCCCATATGATAAATTTCAAGATTCCGATCTTTTCTTAATAAACTATAATAAATAGCGAAGTTTTGACCTAGTTCCATCATTATAATAGTTCGGCCTGGGCCTTCTAAGCAATTGATTATTATTCTTGCGTGTTTTTTGTCTGGGTGGCTTTTAGTGGCTTCCAGGACAGTTCCGCTATCAAGAAGTGCAGACTGGCAATTAGACGGATTTATTCCAAAACGAAAACCTTAAAAACAAATCAGATGCAATAAATAAAGATTGCTCCAAAATTAAAAACGGTTACAAAAAATAAGAAATGATCTTTTTTAAGGGGGTGGTAGTCGCAAATCAGGAAGGGAATAGAAAACTAAATTTTGCTAAAAACTTGCAGTAATTTGCGACTACCAACCCTCAAAGACGTCTTCTTATGGAAACGAAATTATCTCACTGGGGATGTTTTTCCTAGAAAAGTGCGTGAACAACGAATAAAAGTGAGTGTAAAAATATAACCTTTGTCAGTTGCGAATGTTTTTGCTTATTGATTCGATTATAAGAGACCATAAACGCATTGAGAGGAGTCTTGATATCGGATCGGCTGTGCCCTGAATTAACACGGCCACCAAAAGATAGCTTCAGGGCATTGAGACATGTCATTGCTGGTTGTTGGTTTTCATTATCAGCAAAAGGATCTTGAAAAACAGCGGGATCAGCTGATTCTCCAGCTTTTAAGAATATTTTGAGGGTTGCTTTTTCAAAATTACTTTGCCGAGAACTTCAGGCTTATTCAATTACCAAATATATATTTGTATAATACAAATAAAGGTAGTGAATCTATAACTTCTGAAGTCAATACCGTCTGAAACCAACTTTTATTTTATTATGCGATTTGCTGCTAGCTGGTTCGCGGCTGTATCAGAGGCTATTCCCATTATTTTGCTTGGTCCCACCAAGGTTGCTCGCGAAGAACTTTCACAACTGCAGTGGCTATGTTGACAGCTGTATGCTTGGTAAACTAAGAAAATTTTGCTCAAATTTTTGATACAGTAGTTAAATTTTATAAAGCTTCTTTTTTGAGTTGATATGAATCACTGTTTCACTGTTGATCGCTTTCAAAAACCTGTTTTGCCGCTGGATACTTTCTTAAGGGGGCAGATCGTCGCCTTGAGAGTGTTTTAATGGCCAATTATCAGAAAAGTACAAATTGTGAGACCAAAAATTATCGCTGTCTGATATATTTGAACAAATCTTGCATCCTAAAATAAAATCAAAAGTGACAGATCGCTCGTTCAATCAGAAACGTGCTTGCACTTGTTAACATACTATGTTACCCTATTAGGGTAAAAATAATGTTTTTAGTCATTCTGAAGCAAAATCCAATAATTTTTCCCAAAACTCTGCTTAGCGGTCTGCTCACGTTTTGTCCGGTTAATTTAAGTCATGAATTATTGTTGTTCCTCAAAAACTCAGCGAGGAGATACATTTTGAAAGAAAAATTTCGTTTCTTTTGTAAGCACGTTTCTGATTGAACGAGCTATCCGTCACTTTCGATTTTATTTTAGGATGCAATATTTTTGTTCAAATATATCAGAGAGAGATAATATTTGGTCTAACAATATGTACTTTTGCAACAATTGGCCATTAAAATACTTTTTTAATGCGACGACCACCCTCTTAAGAGGGTCGTCAGCAAGATTTATCCTGATCGCTGCAATTTCGCGATTTTTGCCTTTATTCAAGAGCCGCAAATATTTTCAAAAAAAAAAAAAAATGAATATCTCTATTCAAAATGACAATTAAAACCTTTTCAATTGTTAATTTTGATCAATAACTGTTCCTAAAATTAATCAACCACAAAAAGGGATCCTTGGTTGTTGACAAGCGTCACTTGTGTGACCGGTATATTCATGTGACTCGAGATGCCATCGACGGCAATATCGAGTGTTTCGCTGTTCGCAACAAAATATGTTTCATGAAAACGGTTTAAAGTTGGCAAGGCATATTGGTTTCGGTTGATCATTGATATACTCGGCACTTTAGGAACGTCTTTCAGACAGAGAACCATCTTCACAATTCGTTTAAGCTGACGATTAATTTATTTGCCGGAATCTCCATCTGCTAGATTAAGCAAGAGGAATTCCTTAAGATGGTCATAAATGTGATATCAATTTTCAAAAAAACGAACTCTTATTCGTACGTTTTCGGGCCAATCTGAGAGTTGCTATAAGTTATTGTCTACAGTTATTGTATTCGATTAAACTAATTTTTTAATTAAATTCGTAATGTTATCATATCTATTACGGGGTCCTCTGGTCTTTTTTTGCCACTTTTTTGCTAACATTTTTATATAATTTGGCTTTTGAAAACAAATCATCCGATTGAGTTTTTCAATAACTCAAACTGAGCACAAATATATATTGAATAATTTAATAAAAAAATAAGTCCGAACCGCATTATTTTTTACATTTTTTCATGAGTATTTGTTAAAAAAATTGGAAAACAATGATCTGATTCGGACCATTTTTCTGAAATCATTTTTCTCTGAATATTTCTGCTCAGTTTATTTAAGAACTCAATTGGATGAGTCGTTTTCGAAAGCCGAATTATGAGTGAATAAAGCTTAACCCGGGATTCCGCACGGTTTCTCTGATTGGTTGACTATCGATCGATATTGAAAAATACTCGGAAAATCGAGCGTGTAATTTGCGAGTATTTTTCGACTTAGCGTTTTGATTGGGTGACCAATGAGATAAAAGTGCGTTTTTCCGAGTAACTTTAAATATCGATCTGAGTTTAAACCAATAAACACGCAGCAAGGCGATCACTATTTTGTACTCAAAATTAAAATGATTACTATTTATAAATAAAATGCTTTGAATAAATAATCCTAAATGTGAAATGAGATATTTCGTGGTTAAGAGGTGGCAATTGAAATTTTATTGAATTCATTGAAACCGGAAGTTGACGGCCAAAAATCTTTTTACATTTAAATTTGGAAAAGTTCACAAATTATGCGTTATTTGGCGTATTCAGTATTACAAGCGAATAAAATTCTACACACAATTTTCTCAAAACTATTTTTTCTCTCGTAGATTTTTTAAGTGATCATTTTTATAATTTCGCATAATCGAAATTGGTTAATTCTGGTAACATTAAATTTTTCTGTGGTCTTCTTTTTTCTTTTCTTTCTGTTAAAAAAGTTAAATTTCCGCGTATTTACTCACACCGCGTAAATAGTATTTTTCTTAAAACACATATTATTTGTGTTTGGCCTCAGGCTACGGTGGCGCTGATTGGCTGAGCTGATCAAACCACGTGGTTTGCAGCTGTGTTACTCCGTGTAACAATAAGGGTGCGATTTCCCGAGTAAAACATAATTCACTCATATAGACTATATATATGATATAGTATTTAGTGGCAAAAAACGACCAGAGGACCCAGTAATTGATTTACCTTATTAAAGATTCAAACGTTTTTTTAACATCCAAGTGATAACATTGCATACGAATATTTTTAAATAAAAATAGAGGACCTTGCCTGCATCTCTAAACTATATGTTGGAGATGAGAATCCTCTGCTGTCCGCTAAATGTTTTAAGTATGGCAAACTGCAAGACTTGAAAATATTTTGGAACTCGCAAAATTGATAACCAGCAGAATTTGATGGAGAATTGGAATCTGGAAATATCATGGCCCGTTCAACCTCTCCTGGCTCGTTAGTCTCTTGAGGTTCATTTGATTCGATGCGAAAATAATTTTACTATCAAGGCATCGAGTTGGAAGCGGTTGATATTCCGCATTTTTCGCTTTTTCCAAATTAGCTTCCCTGCTTCAGAATTTCCAGATAACTTATTTGAAATTGTATTTCAATTAAAAACATGTATCGTCCGATATTTTAAATTTCCCAGATCACAGTTTGAGAATTATTTTTTGAGGTCAAGGTCATCGTATCAAGTTCATATTATCAAGAAGATCGCACTATCATGTTTGTGGAAATGGGATTTCAAACAATTGTCGAATTATTCTCCGTTCTCACGCAAGAGCAAAGAACATTTTTTCATTTCAGAAACTGAGAAAAATTTCAAATATTTTTTTAGAAATTTTTGTCTTTTTTAATATTGTTGAAATTCACATAACTAAAAAGGACACGTTGAGATCAAAAATCGTGAAATTAAGTTAATAAAAATACGAGTTCAGAAGATATGGACTGCCTATACAACCCCCTAAAGTGGCAACTTTCGTTGGAAAAGTTTTTATCCGAAAATTTTGAAGTGCCAAAAAGTTTAAAAAGTGCAAATCTGTCAAATAGCACCAAGGCCCTTTATTATAATTATAGTTATTTCTTTATTATCAGGTTCATATTCGTTAAGTTTCATTTTCTAGTATCAAAGTTCTGCTTTTAAAATATCGATTTTGTAAAAAAAACCCTATTTTTCGTTTCACCTCAAAACACACTTCATTTCACTATTTGTTTCTTCGCTACTTGAAACTCACGCGGTATTAAAAGAGTTACTATAACTGTAATTGAATTTTAGGCTTCATTGTACTCAATTTATTATTTGAGTGAGTTATGAAGTAACGAATTTTTTTGAATGTTATATTTGTGTTTTCTTCGGTCTTGTGTATTCTCTATGAACTTCTCTATACTGATCGACTTATGCCGAACAGACAACTTATCAATAGCTTCTGGAATTGATAAGTTCAGCTCGCAGCCAATAGAAAAGCTGCATAAAAGTAAAAAAATGTAAAAAACCATTTTTTCACTATATCTCTCTAGTAACTGAGCAGTTAGCGACACTGAAATCAAACCAGGTTGGTGTGCCACGTAAGCGCGCCTCATTTATTGCTGATTAGGTTTTTTTGCTTCCTAGCTTTAAACAGACATTTTAGCTTGAAAAAACAAAATTTTCGTCATCTTAAAGACTCTAAATAGGTTTTTTCTTATATAAATAATCTTCAGAAGAATATTTTCTGGTTTAATTCCACCTAAAGTTTCATTTATGAATTTTGATTGAGTTTGAAGGTTGACTTATTCCTGTATACTTTTCTGAACTCACAAAAGTATTATTAGCTTGAATAATGAATTATCGAAACGTTGCTTAAAAATAAAATTATAATTATTCCTTTAATGTTTAATACCAATTTTTTTGAATTATTTTGTGAAATTGACAATTTAGGTTATTTTAAGTAGCCTCAAAAACCCTTTTCTGATTTGTAAAATGTTTTATAAATATGTTTTTTAGTCTTTTTTCACCATGCAGTTTCATTTCCGGGATCAAAAGTGACTTTTAAGCAACTTTATTTTTCAACCATTCAGTGATCAGCATAATTTAAAAAAAATTATGAAAAATAGATAAAAATAAACCTCCTGAAAATTTTCTATTTGATGGTTAGTTTGATTTATTTCTGATATTGACATGTTCCTTAAATTCTTAATAAAAAGTTTTTTTATGCTAAAATTGACAATTTCCGATTCGTAAAAAAAATTTAAAAATATCTTTTCTGGTCTAATTTGATCATGCGGTTTTATTTCCGGGGCCAAAAGTGACTTTTTTATTTGTCAACCAATCATCGATCGGCCAAATTTTGAAAAATTTTCTGAAAAAATAAATTTAAATGAATCTTCAGAAAATTTCCTATCTAATGGTTGCTTTCATTTATTTCTTATAATGAGGTTTCTTGTATATACTAAATACCGTGGTGCTGTTTACACCACCAAATCATGGAATCGCCTCTAGCGCCACTTGTGGTTATCTGAGGCCTATAGTTGGTTATACCGTTTCCACAAAGTCAATGATTGCGCATCTTTTGCATATCTCAAATTATTGAAAGCCTATAGAAAGCACTCTTTTTAGGGCCAGAATCTGACCGTCAGATAGGTTTTCGGTAAATTTTAAGAAAAATCTAAATTACCAGAAAAATACAAAAACAAAAAACACTTTTTTCACCCAAAAAACGATCTACCCTAGTATTAATTTTTTTTTCTAAAATTATCGGAATTTTTAGATGATGAAAAAGTTGGTCCAATCTTATATGAATATGGAGACCATTGGGGCAATACTCCATTGCATTTGATGGCGAAAGTCCCCTTTATTGCTTATAAACACGTAAGTAAATCTCGTTGAAATGTCTGTAATTTTTTTTTAATTATTTCAGGGTGAAGTAGCAGAAGATTGGCCCCTCAAACGTCGATTTGAAAAAACTAACAAAATCATGAAAATGTTACTGAATGCTGGAGCAAATCCAGAATCCAAAAATGAATACGGAGTGACCCCACTTATGACGGCTGCCGCTTCTGGATTTGGACCAGGCGTTGAAATGGTAAAAATCAATCTTAAAGATTTATTTAGTTTGAAAAGTTTAGAGTGGTGGTAGTTCCAACTTTTTATGTTTTTATTATATCATAAAAATTCACCAATTCGATTATATTTGTTTGAAAATCACAAGACAACCGAAATATATATCTACTGTTTACTATAGTCAGAAATTCTCGAGTTTTATGCAAGTTAAATTAATTTAGTTAGTTCAAAATTTCAATTGATTTTTAACTCGTATACTTTAGAAGTTAATCTGTACCCAGACTCGATTTCCGGCAAGTAGTGACCATTCTTATAAATCGAGCCATATAAGCCAAGTTTCATTATCAACATACATTTTTTATTATTTTAAAATACAATTCAGCCAATTTGCTATACAATTAAAAGGCATTTAATTGGGATAAGAAAAAATAAATTAGCGAAAATGACCTCCAGTGACACACAAAAGTGCAATAATAATATGAATTTAACGTTTATTTATATTTTAAACTACTGCATAGTAAATTTCAAATGATTTTCTTTCTCTCTATTCAAAAATAATTATATTTTGTCACAAAATTCTCTAGTAA
>SCLH01000407.1:0-16135 GCA_004367855.1 Oikopleura vanhoeffeni | reverse complement strand
AAATCGTTTGAAGTTGATCCTGGAATTTTTTTGACGTAATTGAGTACGTTTTTTTCAAATTACTGTACAATTGGTACCATATATTTTTTTTCAAAAGTATCAAAATCATGCGAAAGACCCTCAAAAGATCGTAACGACTTCTAAGACTTCTAAATGCATTACAGTATGGCCTGCAGTTTAAATAGAGCCCAGATCTCCAAGAAGTATAGCTTCGAAATGCTGATGAATAAGAATGCGTAGGCGAGAGAGAAGGTGAGAAAATTGAATAATTAGCGGAATGGGTTTTTTAAATTTCAACGATTTCTGTTTGATTATTTGTGAAAATTGGCCTCCGGTTTAGAATAGAGCCCACCTCTAGAAGCCAAAACTTCCGAAAATATTAATTAATTAGAATCAAAAAAAGGTTTGCGAGTACGCGTAGGCGTGACTTCGTCTCTTGGTTGTAGACAACAAATGATATTAAGACAATAATTTCAGGTCATTTACGAGAGAATTTTGATGAAAACATGATAATAATTGTTAAATGGAACTAGCAGAAAACCCTTTGAAGTAACTAAACAGTAGTCAAAATATAAATAATCGTTGAATTCGTATGTTATTGCACTGCTGCCCGTCACTGGGGTACATTTTCTGCGAATTTTTTTTTCTCATCCCCATTAAATGCTTTTTGTTCATCGGAATTTTTTTATTTTTATTTTAATTGTTATTGCAAATTGGGCTGAATATTATTTTTAAGCTATTGAAAAAATGTATGTTTGATAATGAAACTTGCTTATATGCCTCGATCTATAGAATGGTCACTAGTTCCGGAAATCGAAGTCGTGGGTTACAGATTCGAATGTCTAAAGTCTACCGAGTAAAGAGACAATAAATTAAAAAAAAATTCAAAATTTTTGAAAAAAAAAGTTTGAAATTTCCAAAAAATTTATTAATGTTCAAACCAGTTTTTAATCGATAAAAGATGTTTTTTTGTGAATAAAAAAATAGTGTCGAAAATCTCTGCGAACAGAGTTGAAAACTCAAACGTAATAAGAATACACAAATAAAACAGCTGTCATACACATAAATATAATGTTTATGAAATGAAAATATTTGACATGAAATCACATTTGTTCTTGAGCAATGATACGACATCCATTAAGCTTAGCCTACGACGTCTCAACAGAACAGCCGGGGTCGGCAAAAACGTGTCCGTGTCAGGATTTTTAGGTAAGAACAGGACAAGTATTTCGATCTCTCGAGCAGAACAGCCATTTAAATATTTCTGTCCCTCGAGACAGGACAATAGTAAGATATTTTTTGTGGATTCATTTTAGAAAAATATTATTCATATGAAAGTCTCAGTAGCTCGGTTAGTTGTTCGCTGGATTTGTAACCATACCGTTAAGGTTCCGAATAGTTTTAATAAAATTCTTCCTTGAAATTGTTAGCAAAAAAATTTCTTTTGGCTTTTGCTTGAAACCAGCCATGAAAATTTATTTGGGTTGGCTTGATTTTTTAAGAACTTAAATTAAAAAAGGATAAACAAGAAACTCAGGAACATGTAAAAAAAATAAAATCGAAAATACTCGCCGACAAGATAGAATCGAATAGTATCGCTTAGATATTTATCAAAATTTGAAAAAGTTAAAAATTTCGAAACATAAGTTTGTTCTTAACTTTCTTAAAACCATAAAAGCTCAAAATAGTTTTTATCTTTTATCAAGTAATGAATTAGAGAATAATTATTTTTATTAAATAATGGAGCTTTCCTTTTCATCATCGGATGGTAAAGTTTTTTCAAAAGTTGATTAAACAATTTAATTTATACAGAAATAAAAAATTTGTCAAAAAAAATTTGCCAATTGTATTCAAGAATCCGAAATATAAGTTCACAAAGAAAATTTAAATAATGAAATAAAAAACATTCAAAAAATTTTGTTTCAAAAAATTATTTAACTTTTTTAAAATTCCTAAAAAATCTGAATAAAAAGATTTAATGTGTTCAGATAATTAATTGAAAACATATTTTCAAAGGTGAGTAAACATTTTCTAGTATCAAATTCTTTAAATAAGTTTCTGAAATTTATTTCAGACATTTTATATTTTTGACGGCATACTTTTAAATTTCTATTCAAAAGTTTTCCAATTTTTAACTGCCAGAATTTCTTAATTAAAAGATTTATCATAAATGAAAAGAAACTGAAGGTAAGCCAAAACAAATAAAATTCCTCTAGAGGTTTTTTTTTTAATTTCGACCCCAAACTCAAAATATGAATTGTTTGAAGGTCAGCTTGAAAATAATTTTTCTGAAAAAAAATGTGACTTGCGATTTTTTTTGTAAAGTAGGCGTCAAAGAAGCCATTGAAACACTGATCAGAAGTTGGCTTGCGTCAAGATGATATTTTTGACGTTTACGGTTGTTAAATTAAAGCAACACGTAATTTTGTTTATAACAAATAGTTTATCAACGTTTCGACTTTTATTCTGTCATTATCAAGGATTGTGAGTGATTCAGTTCAGAATATGTCAGAGGTTTTTAAATAGAATATATTTAGCACAGGGGGATTTTGAGTAATGCCCCTAAAAAGGCTTTGAGAAAATAAACGAACGCTTTTTGAAAACGGATTCTAGAGGTGCGAAATAGTGTTTTGTGGGGCTGAATCAATTTTTAAAAAATGCCACTGAATCAAATTTTTTTAGTTCATTTTGAAAATAAACTTCGAAAAAAAATAAAAAAAACGCGAAATTTTTTTTTGATGATTTGGTCGTAGTACACCTTTGATTATCACCCCGGGTCATTTGGACGCATTTATCAAGCCCCTGAGGGCCTCATAGAAGCCAGCGACCAGTATCCCTTAAAAGCTGGGTCAAAGAAGTTGTTTTTAGTCTTTTCAACGAACAGCAAAAATTTCATCTTATTTTCGTAACGCTTACTCATTTTTTTGGGTAGAACGTAAAATTCGCTCCCCAGGTTTGACATCTAAAAATTTTTATGAGGACCAAGATCACGTGGTGTAAGGCAACTCAGAATGAGGTGCCCGAAAACTCGAAATTAATTTTCAAATCAAAATGATTGGGGTGCTGCAAAAACAGTGCGCAAGCGATCGATTTTTGTGAAACGGTATTAGCACTATAGGATCCTCGATGACTCACAAGGAAGTGCTGACGCGATGCTAGGATTTGCGGTGTAAACAACACCCGGTGTTGAGCATTTTATATGAAAATGTCATTATTGAATATAAAGAAAGCCATTAATAGGAATTTTTTGTGAGATTGCATTTTTATATTATATACATACAGCGCAAATGCTGAATTTGCCGTTGGCAAGCCTAAATTGATGTTCATATTAAGATCAATAGTTATAAACAGACGTTTAAATAATAGTTGTATATTTACAATTTTCTCACATCAACAAAAGTCCAAAAATGTATTTGGTGTTTTAAACCCGTCGTATCCTCGTATCTGTCCATGTCCATAACTGCAATTGCCACTGTATTTGATCTGCATCGAATCAAGGGGCAAGCTAAAATTTACATCATGAATTAATCAATTAGCAGCACAAGAAAATAACGATTTAAGGCAAAATATTTCAACCGATAAAATAAATTTAAGGCCGAAAATCTACAAAAATAAGCAATCAAATTGTTCACCTAGTATTTGGCTTTTTAATAAAATGTATCATTCGCTCTTCTACTATGAGGAGTATAGGAGGAGGAGTTCTTTTTGCAGACCCGGGTTTTCTTGGTCAGGATTTCCGCTTCCCTTTTATGAGTTTTTCCTATTAAGGGGGTGGTGTTAGTGGATTTAAATGACCATTTTGGAGCGCTTGGTAACGTGCTGAACTGATGACGGTAGAAACATTTCTAATCAATAGATATGAAATATCTATCCTGATCTCGGGATTCCCATTTGACAGTTCAGTACCACGTCCGACCTACCATCTGGTTACGCGGTTAAAAACGAGTCTCCTCAGCCTTTTTTCATAAAGATAAGGATCCTAGAGACTATATCGGAAGGTTTTAAGATTTGTTGGTGATATAGAGAAATTGTCCTGAATTTTGTGCATGGGAGCTGTTTTATCGATTTTGCCTCAGGGGTCAGCAATCTGGTTGAATGTGCCGAAGGGTGTTTACGACGTTTTGATATAAAGGCTTTTTCTCTGTGTCGAAATGACAGAAACGTCATTTTCGGATGTACAAGCCCAAGGGTTGGTAAACTTGAATGGAAAGTACTTTTGAATTTCGGCCTGATTGGCTGTTAAATACGACAAAAAAAGAGCGCGAAAATCGACATATTTTTGAACATAAAAGTGAGAATGAGAAAATAAAATGCCAGTCAAAGATTCCTTGGATACGTTGCTGGAATTTTTTCTAAGAATCCGCTGTGTTAAAAATGAGACCGATAGTGGCTTATATTTCGTTTCCAGCAAAATCGTATGCCAAGGAACTTTTTATGGGATTTGGTTAATTTTTCTAATTCTCACTTTTATGTTCAAAATTGTCCGATTTCGCGCACTTTTTGTCGATTTAACGCCCAATCAGGCCGAAATTCAAAAAAGTTACTTCCGATCGATGTTAACCAACCCTTGGGCTTGTTTCACATTCCGAAAATGACGTTTTCTGTCATTCACGAAAAAGCCTTGATATCAATACGTCCGAAAAAACACCTTTTTTGGGCACATCAACCAGATTGCTGACCCTGGGCAAAAATCGAAAAAAACAGATCCCATTACTAAAATCAGACAATTTTTCACTAGGTCGGGGAACCGGGACGGGATCGGAATTGACATTTCACTTAGGTCGGGGACGGGATCTGGATTGAACCTTGAAAAATTGTCGGGATCGGGATTTGGATTGGGATCCCGAGTGTTAACATTTTTTCGTAGTAAATTATATGTGAAATATAAAAATAAATTTGAAAACCATAAATATTCAAGCAAAAGCAAATTCCTCGCCAATCATAACGTTGCGTAAATTTAGAAATATTGTAATTGAAAAATAATACTTTATTCAACTTTATTAAATTTTCAATTAAGTTAACTCGTACTACGAGTCTCGTAGACTTTAGAAGTTAATCTGTACCCAGACTCCGATTTCCGGCAAGTAGTGAACCGATGTCCTTAATAAATCGAGCCATATCACAGTATGACGCTCCATAAATCGTTTACGAAATAGGCACGATTTTCAATAAGCCAAAAGTTCATTATTAACTCGTAGACGTATAAAAGTGAGTCTGTACCCAGACTGGATTCTGCCATCTAGCTGCCATCTTCTAAAAATCGAGCCATATATAAGCAAAGTTTCATCCTAAACTTATATTCTCTTTTATTGTGCTTAAAATAACAATTCAGCAATTTGCTATACAATTGGAAAAAACAAAAAAAAATTTTTGAAACGTAGAAAAAGGCATTTAATGGGGAGCAAGAAAAAAAAGTCGAGAAAAATGACCTCCAGGACATAACAAAAGTGCAATAAGATGAAATTAAACCTTTATTTATACTTGAATACTCATATTTAATTCAAATAATTTAGCTATCGCTCTGTCTAAAAATATTATAAGTCTGTTTACACATGTTCTAGTAAAATGGCTCTAAAATTCTTGTGGAATAATTATATTTCGGGTTCAAGGTCAAGTTTCAATTAAGTTCTCGTATAACTTAAAAGCCACCAAAATAACGGCAAAGGGTCGACTTTCTCAATAAAAAAATTACAATGTAAGCAATGTAGGCAACTATAGGTCAATTATGTATTAAAGGTAACTAGAGAGCAAAAATGGGTCAGGATTTCACAGGGGATTTTTGCTCTTTGCTGCCCTTCAGTAAACATAATTGCCGCCATAAGTTGCTAATATTTCCATCAAAAACGACCCTTCTGATTCTTTTTGAGGGTACTTTACAACTTGTAATTAACAATCTCCTAAGATGAACTTTGAAATTGACGGTAATTTGATTATCGATACAACATATACGGTAATTGAAAAGTACTCAAATTGCGTTTCAAAAACCATTTGTTGATGAATTTCAAACCTTTTTAAGATTTTTCTCACTACAACCTCGAATAAAATCACGTGAAACGAAATAATCCAAAAATAAAGGTTTGAGAATGATGTCATAATAAATCCTTATTCTTCTTGAAAAATAAGATCACGTGACCTTTTGGGAAAATGGCCGTATGTTCAAAAATTCCTAGATTATGGTGTTTATTAGTTCTCAAAAAATTTTCGACGTAATTTGAGTACTATTTGATGTAACTTGACCAAAAACCTTATTCCTTAATTTGAAGGTCACGTGATAGTTTTGGACTTTGGTGTTACTTAGTGAAAAAAATCTTAAAAACTTTTAGACCTTTCACTTTTTTAAAAGTGACTTAGACGATTTAAAATAAGGAATTTAAAAGTTCAAAAATGGGTATCGATGTTTTTGACCGCATCTTGTAGAGAATTTTTTCTGGTCTTTTTAAGACGTAGGATTTTTTTTTGTTTATAAAAATTTTTCAAAAAAACATCGATTTTTCCGGTCAAAATTTTCGAGATTTTAACAAGCATTCAAAACTCCTGGATCCTAGCGACCGGCGGGTATGAATACTAGAGCGCTAAATTTTTTGGGCATGTGAAAATTAAGCGTTTTTAGGAAACAGTTTTTTAAGGATTAAGGGTCGGGCGACTAGTGGACGACCTTAAAATAAGCGGTCCAAATTCAGTCAATGTTCAAGTTCATCGAGAGACTTGAAAAATACCCTCAAAAACAAACCGGAAGGGGTCAACTTTCCTGATGAACGTAAGCAACAATGGGTAAATTATATACTGTAGTCATAGATGACTTGAAATTGACCTTGATGTGACCAGTTTTTGGCAGCTCTAAGCGACCTTACAGTAAATAATTTACCCGAAGTTGCTAATACGTTCATTCAGAATGACCCTTCGGTTTTTTTGATGGGTATTTTCAAGTCTCCACGATAACTTGAAACTGACCTGAACTTTGCCGCTTATTTTTAAGGTCGACCACATAGGTGCCGACCCTAATGCCTTAAAAACGGTTTTTAAAAAAACGCTTAAATTTTCACTAAGCCAAAAAATAGCGCTGCTAGCTCTTCATACGCGTCGCAGATCCGGGTTGTGAAACTGCTGTAAAATCTCGAAAATTGACCCGACAAAATCGATTTTTTTTGGAAAATTTTCCATTAACAAAAAATCCATGTCTTAAAATGACCAGAAAAAAAATCTCTACAAGATGGGTCAAACATCGATAACCCATTTTGAACTTTTGAAATCGCCTTATTTCAAATCTTGTCCTACCTATTTCTTGATGTACTACGGTCAATAACGTGATCATTTTGGGCTAGAATGGTAATAGAAAAAGTCTTGGGATTTTTTTTGATTACGATGAAAGGTTTTATTTGGTGATTCAAAAAGTTTTTGCAAAAAATAACTACTGGTAACAGTAAAATTTTCAAAAAAAACGCACAAACGTCATTTTGTTTAAAGTTAATTGATACCTTATAACTGAGCTTGTCATTAAGATTTAAGCGTCGTAAAATGCGATTACATGATGAATGCAGCTAGATGGCAAGAGAAATCAAGTCAACGAGTTGACATAGCATTTTTATTTTTTAAAATACAATTCAGTCAATTTGCTTATAGACAAATGAAATAAGTTTTTTCGAATGAATAAGAAATTGCCATTGGGGATAAGAAAAAATAAATTTGCGAAACATTACCTCCAGTGACACACAAAAGTGCAAATAATATGAATTTAAACGTTTTTATATTTAAACTACTGCAACTGCATAGTAAAACTTCATTATAGACCTCCGGCCAGATTGAACTGTCAAAAGATTCAAAATGCTTTGCTATTTTTTGACAGAGATTGAAATAAAGAATTTCAAAAAGAAAAATCGGTTTTAATGTGTTTAAGCTGCTATCTTGTAAGAATTTTTTCTGTCATTTTAGCGTTAGATTTTTTGTTTATGAAAAATTTAAAAAAATCGCTTTTTCGCTCAAAAATTTTTTCGAGATTGTTACAAGATTCAAAAGCCGGAATCTAGCGACGGGCGTTAAGAGTAAGCGCTATTTTTTTGGCAGTAAAAATTAAGCGTTTTTTAGGATATCATTTTTAAGGATTAGGGTCGGCGAACTATGTGTGATCTTAAATATCGGCGGTCAAGATAAGGTTAATTTCACAATTCATCGTAGAGACTGAAAATACCCCTCAAGGAAAACCAGAAAGGTCAACTTCTGATGAACGATTAAGCAACTATGGGAAATTATATACGGGCGCTAGGAGAAAACTGGTCAACACCTCAAGGTCAATTTCAAAGTCATCGTATAGACTATGCCAAGTACGCTCGAAAGAATCGGAAGGGTCGATTTTTTAGATTGGACGTATTATCAACTATGTGTCAATAATGTACTGAAAAGGCTAGAGAGCAAAAATGTCAAAAATTTTGAAGTTAATTTAAGGTAATACTGTGAACTGTGAACAGGCCAACTACCAACCAATATCCTCGCTGACAAAATTAACATGGTAGAAGTGTAAATGGGTCGATTGATAGAATGTTAATTAAAGGATAATTCACACATATTTTGAAATAATCAATTTCAGTCAAGAAACATAAGGATCATCTTTTGGTACCCGGAGAAAAATCAGGAAATGGAACTTAAGTGGTCCAACTTAATGAACTTCTGCTACAGAATAATTGTTATCCAGTAACAAACTTCAAACATTAAATCAGGACAAACAGAGTGAGCAAAAAAAATTGACGGCAAGTCTGCGCTGGGCCAGTGAAAATTGCTGCCCTCAGCCATTTTAATGCTGTCTGATCCTTTTTTATTATGGCCTTTGAGTAAAAAGGAAAAGTTTGGGTGAAAATTATTGGGTTAGAGCAAGTAAGATGTTTGACACGCCGCTATTGTTGACCATGTTTTCGCCTGTAAACGAATGAAACGTATAAGACTTTCATTTCAGGCAAAATAATTGATATTTTCATTAAATTATAAATAAATCGTCAAGGCCAAATTTTGGTAGAAACCCATGAGTATTTTCCAAATGTTCTATAAGAATCTTAATTTCGGACTTTATTGAATCGACGATACTTTTGCCCACTGTTTTTGCTTCCTCCAAAAATGTTAAAACACAAGAATATAATCTATAGTTAATTTGTAAATTCGTATAATTTTTATCGGCTTCCAAATTGAGTCAATATTGAATAGTGCGCCGATGAATTGGGCCCTTTTGTGTTTATGTACACAGGTAACTATGCATACATAGACAAATATCGTAATTCCGATATAATAAATCGATTTCTCTATCATATTATCGAAGATTTAAGAATTATAGGTTAATCTAGAAGAAGAAATAGGAGAAAATATGTCCGTTTTAATTAAATTTTATTTTTCATCTTTATAAAGACGAAGATAATATTCTGAAACAAATATTAGGTCTATAAAAATCCCATTTGTCAGAGTTTTGCTCTTTACCGACCTGTCTGCTATAATCAGTCCTACCTTTAATAAATTATCCAGCAAATGTCCAGCGAGGATTTATTTGCTTGGTTAATTTGGCCTAGTCCCAGTCACAGTAATTACCTTAAACATTAACTTCAAATTTTTTGAACAATTTTTGCTCTTTAGCGACCTCACAGTATATAATTTACCCCCATAAGTTGCTAATACGTGTCATCAGAACCAGTTGACCCTTCCGGTTTTTGAGGGTATTTTCAAGTTCTCTACGATGAACTTGAATGACCTTGAACTTGTGGAACCGCATTTAAGGTCGGACAACATAGGCTGGGACCTGCCTATAAAGATTGTCCTAAAAAACCTTAATTTCACTCTTGCCAAAAAATTAACGCTCTAGCTCTTCATACGCGGTCGCTTAGATGGTTTTGAACTTCTGTAGAAAATCTCGAAAATTTGAGCGAAAAATCAATTTGTTTCTGATAATTTTCATAAACAAAAAAAATCCCACGTCTTAAAAAATGACCAGAAAAATTCTCTACAAGATAACTTAAAACACATTAAAACAAATTTTTTATTTTTGAAAATTCCTTATTTCAAATCGTCAGTGGGCTACCTATTTTTAAAAATAACTCGCCCACAACCATCTATTGACATTGGTAATGAAAAAATCTTCTAGATTTAAAAAAAGTCTCAGAAAAGTACAAAGCAGGGTTCCGGCGGAATAGTGTGAAAATTTTGTCGCTCGAAACCTTCACTTATTAGCCGGATCTTCACCTATCCGCCCGGATACGGGCTGGGAAGATACGCTCTTGAATTTGGTCATAAAAACAAGGCTGAATTGATAATTTAGTTAAAGGGTAGTCAGAGTGAAAATTAAGGCCGATTTTTTTTCTCCATTTTTGAATCACAAATGCAAAAGTTGACGGTTTTGAAAACCTCAGAAACTACTTTCGATTATTGTCTCACGCAGTATTTGAATTTAGCTTCTAAGAAAGCATGTTATTTGATTTTATTTCGGCAATATCTTAAATGCAATTTCTTATAAAAATGAATTCAAGCAAAAAATTTAACATCAAAAAACTTACATAATCGCTTATAGAGAATTGAAAGTTTCGAAATAAGCCAGAAAAAATCCCAAGCTACTGAGGCCGTATTTGAAATTTATTTATGAAGAAACTGAGCCCGAAAGTATCCAGACGCGACTCTAAAAAGAATGATAAAAACGAAAAAAATATAATAGGCATCTAAGGAAAGTATAGCGCCGAACTAATTAAATTCAGGGCATTTAGGACTATAGGAGCAGATAAATTTATTTTTATATTTTTAAAAATTAAAAATATTAAATAATTTAAGTGAAAATAAAGCCATTCAAAAGTACTCAAAGGACCGATATTAGTAAATGGTTGGAATTGGCAAACGAGCCCACAAATAATAAAGTAAATCAATGAAGGACGGCCTTTGCATAACGAGAAGTTTAAAAAACAATTGAAAAAAATGTGATTATAAACGATTGGACAAAGCCGGAGGATAGGTGAAAAAAGTTGCGCAGATAGATATTGACTTAAAGCTGGAATCGCAGAAAATTCCTTCAGGGGGGGGTTAATAAGCTGAATCCTATTCACACTTCTGTAAAATATCCGGCCCTCCTACTTGAAAACACACTACGTTTCCTAACAGGGCCGGGAATTTTGAGTTAATTGAAGATACCCAACTCTCAAAATATTTCTTTAAAAATCAAAAAAAAAAAAAAATCAACCAATATTTTGGAAGAAATCGGCCATTTGAATTAACTAAAGCACAAAAACTCATTTGTGTTATGAAAATGGAACATTTGATGATAAAGTTGGCTTCGTAGTTCAATATTCTGATAAAATTGGAAAGTTTAAAAACGTTGAAAATCATTCCAATGGTTGGATGATCAGGTTGTGACATAGTTATCTAAACGTGATGAAGCGTAGCAATTTCTGGTTCCCAAAAAACCAAATTCGCTTGATGTTTTTTCCTACAACAGGACCTTGAGAAGGTCACAACCGTGGAATAATGTCTGGAATAATTTGACTTTGAAGTGTTATTATTCCACATAATATAAACAATAGTCACTGGACCATATATCTGCAGTTTTTTTTGAAAAGAGAAATTTTATATTATGAATTCGTACCATGCCAGAGAATTTTAATATTCTGGAAAAAATTATTTCCTACACTTGATTTGGAGAGACGTTGCCGCTTGGGGTGAATTATTATCGACCAGACTGGAAATTTAATATCATGAACTACACACACAAAAGAAATGGTGTAGACTGTGGTTGCCATCACTTATAATCGCAGTGAATATTTCCAGAAGATGTCTCAACCTTTGATTTCAAACGAAAGAATAAATAGCTTTCGTGAAAAAATATTGCCTATAAAATAATTGCCTGGGCAATTATTTGAACAAAAATGTTGCAGATTTTTGAAAACCAAATCAACTGTACAGATTAATAAGAATAAAACGTTAAAACGACAAAATTGTAATTGAATAGTTTTTCCCATTTATTAAAATTCTCAATATGCCTATATTTGCTTTTTTGGAAAAACGCCTATCTTTTTGCCTAGAAAAGTTTGAAAAAACCCTATCTTGCCTTTCAACCTATCCGCCGGACCGCCAGGAAGGAAAGTTTTGTCGCTCCAAAACCTTTTCACCTATTAGCCTCGGATTTCAACACCGATCCGCCGGACCCCTGCTGTACTAAAGTATGCAGTTTTATCTGTACAAATTATTACTTGAGAAATAGCAATAAAATCTGAAACGTCGAAATGAAATCAATTTTATATTCAAAAATATTATATGTTTTTACCAAAATTCTCTAAGTAAAATGACTCTTAATCGTGTGAATAATTCATTTCCGGTCAAGAGTTCAAGGCCAATTTCAAGTTCAACGTAGAGGCTTGTAAGTACCTTTTAAAGAATGGGAGAGGTCAACTTTCTAATGAAAGTATTTAGCACTCTGATCAATTAATGTTTATGGAACGGTCACTCAAGAGCAAAACATGGTCAAATTTTTGAAATTTCACAGAGAGATGTTGCTCTCTGGGGACCTTCAGTACATAGTCCCAACGGTGAACATCGACACCCGTGTATCTCAAGTCCAAGTTTACCAATCAATGTGGAAATGAATGTCATATCTGTATGTAGAACAGTTATATTTAAACAGAAATTGTGATAAATAACAGAACATATATTTTTTTGTAAAACGGGATTATTCGGATCCGCAGTCGGGATATCCCGATCGTTGGGACGGGGTCCGGGATTGGAAAAAAGTTTAAACACTCAGATCGGGATTGAAACCAAATTATGACTCGGGACGTGCGGGATCGGGATTTAAAAAAATATGACTCGGGACCGGGCGGGATCGGAATTAGAAACCTCATCCCGTTTTAGGAAACTGGAGCTCTAGGAGTCCTTATTTCTCTTTGAAAAAAGCTGAGGGGATTATGTTTACCGCGGTTACCAGATGGTTGGTGGAAGTGGTACTGACTTCAAAAATGGAATCGCGGAGATCAAAGAAGATTTTTCATATATATTGGTGATAAATGTTCTCCCGTCATCAGTTCAGCCTACCAAGCGTCCAAAATGTCTAAATCACTACAACCAGCCCTTCTGCAGATACAAGTCGGAGGCAGAATTTAAAAAAAACTTTTATGAAATTGTAACTTAACTCGTAAACTCGATTTCCGGTGCAAGTTAGGTGACGACCATTACGCATTATAATGGCAGTTAACGACGCTTAAACCATTAATGACAGATCATCAAAATGTTATCGATTAAACTTAAGACACAAATGATGTTGGTGTGCGGTTCTTTTTGAAATTTTTACTGTATTACAGTACGTATTTTCCAATAATTTTAGCTCATCAAATAAAACCTTTGATTGTGTGGTCAGAAAAACCAAGCTCAAAATTGATCCGTGACCCGTATATATTCAAGAATAAGGTTGGCCAAAATTAGTACTGTTTCTTTTTCAAAAATTGCTTAAACACTTTTGAAAAAGTGAGAGGTTCTTTAGAAGTTTTTAAGATTTTTTTTAACATTACACCAAAAGTCCAAAACGATCGTGACCTTCACAATAAGAAATAAGGTTTTTGTTCAAGTACACAAATAGTGACTGCAAATTACGCGCGAAAAATTTTGAGGACTAAAACCATTAATCTAAGAACTTTGAACCCATAACTCGACATTTTCCAAAAACGTCACGTGATCTTTTTTTTTCAGAATAAGGATTTAATTATACATATTCCAACCTTACTTTAGCAATATTTCGTACGTGATTTTTTTTGGATTTTGATTTGTATAAAACAAAAGTCTTAAACAAGTTTTGAAGTTCTACATTCCCAAAGTTTTTCTTTGTAATTTGAGTATTTTTTAAATACCGTAATTGTGTACCGTATATCAATTACCGTGTTAAATTTCAAGTTTCATCGTGAGACTCGTAAGAACCCTTTAAAAAAATCGAAGGCTTGACTTTTTCATGGAAAATATTAGCACTTGGGTCAAATATGTACTGAACGGTCGCCAGAAGAGCAACACCCCTGTGAAATCTCAAAATTTTGACCATTTTTGCTCTCGAGTGACCGTCATTACATAATTGACCTCATTGTTCCTAATATTTTTCATCTAAGAAAGTCGAGCCTCCCATTATTTTGAGGGTACTACCAGGCCTCTACGACTGAACTGGCCTTAAACTTGTGGACCGGAAATGAATATTCACACCATTTGGCGACCGTTCAGTACATATTTGACCAAAAGTTGCTAATATTTTCATGAAAAAGTCAAGCCTTCCGATTTTTTAAAGGGTTCTTACGAGTCTCTACGATGAACCTTGAAATTAACGGTAATTTGATATACGGTATTTTGAAAAATACTCAAATTACATAAGAAAAACTTTGGGGATGAACTTCAAACTTTTTAAGACTTTTTTTTATTACACCAAAATCCAAATAAAATCACGTGACGAAAATATTGCTAAATAAGGTTGGAATATGTATAATTAAATCCTTTTTCTTGAAAAAAATAAGATCACCGTGACGTTTTGGAAAAATGTCGAGTTATGGGTTTCAAAGTTCTTAGATTATGGGTTTTTAGTCCTCAAAATTTTTCGCCTCGTAATTTGCAGTACTATTTGTGTACTTGAACAAAAACCTTATTTCTTATTTGAAGGTCACGATCGTTTTGGACTTTTGGTGTAATGGTTAAAAAAAATCTTAAAACTTCTAAAGACCTCTTCACTTTTTTCAAAAGTGTTTTAAGCAATTTTTGAAAAAAAAACAGTACTATTTTGGCCAACCTTATTTCTTGAATTATACGGGTCACGTGATCAATTTTGAGCTTGGTTTTTCTGACCACCAATCAAAGGTTTTTATTTGGTGATTCTAAAAATTTTTGGAAAAATACGTACTGTAATACAGTAAAAATTTTCAAAAAAAACGCACAAACATCATTTTCTCTTAAAGTTAATCGATAACTTTTTAACTGATCTTGTCATTAATGTTTAAGCGTCGTTAACTGCCATTAAATGTTGAATGGTCACTACTTGCCGGAAATCGAGTTTACGAGTTAAGTTTACAATTTCATAAAATGTTTTTTTTTAATTCTGCTCCAGACTTTGTTCTGAAAGAGGGTGGTGTTAGTGATTTATGACATTTTGGACGCTTGGTACGGCTGAACTGATGATGGTAGAACATTTATCACCAATATATATGAAAGATCTATCTTTGATCTCGCGATTCCATTTGAAAGTTCAGTACCACTTCCACCAACCATCTGGTTAACCGCGGTTAAACATAAGTCCCTCAGCTTTTTTCAAAGAAATAAGGATCCTAGAGCTCAGTGTTCTAAAACGGGATGAGTTTTCAATTCCGATCCCGCCCGATCCCGAGTCATATTTTTTTAAATCCCGATCCCGCACGGTCCCGAGTCATAAATTTTGTTTCAATCCCGATCTTGAGTGTTAAAATTTTTTCAATCCCGACCCCGTCCCAACGATCAGGATATCCCGACTCGGGATCCCGAATAATCCCGTTTTTACAAAAAAAATATATGTTCTGTTATTTATCACAAATTTCCTGTATTAATATAACTGTTCTACAATACAGATATGACATTCATTTCCACATTTGATTGGTTAAACTTGGACTTGAGATCACGTGACTCGATTTGTTCACTTGACTATGTACTGAAAGGTCCCCAGAGAGCAACAATCTCTCTGTGAAATTTCAAAAATTTGACCATTTTTTGCTCTCTAGTGACCGTTCAGTACATAATTGAATCAGAGTTGCTAATACTTTCATTAGAAAGTTGACCTCTCCCATTCTTTAAAAGGTACTTACAAGCCTCTACGATGGACTTGAAATTGGCCTTGAACTTTGACCGGAAATGAATTATTTCACACCGATTTAAGAGTCATTTTACTAGAGAATTTTGTAAAAAACATATAATTATTTTTGAATATAAAATTGATTTCATTTACGACGTTTCAGATTTCATTCTATTCTCAAGTAATAATTGTACAGATAAAAAACTGAATACATTAGTACAGCAGGGTCCGGCGGATAGGTGAAAGGCAAAAGATAGGCGTTTTCGAAAAGCCAAAATATAGGCATATTTGAGAATTTTTATAAATGAAAAAACTTTTCAATTAATTTGTCGTTTTAGCGTTTTA
>SCLH01000406.1:10657-73071 GCA_004367855.1 Oikopleura vanhoeffeni | reverse complement strand
GAAAAACTATCCTAAAAATTATACTTTCAAAACTTTCTTGTGGTGGATTCTGTATAAAACCGATTTTACCGGTTTCGACCGTCAATTACCGGTGAACCGGTTGACCTTGAAAAAAAACAAAATTTTTCCATATCACAAATTTACTTGGCTACACCATACAGAAAACCGTTCGTCTATATCTTGTATGATTTCCGAGTTATTAAGCTCACAAGAGTGGGTTGCTTTAAAAAAAAGCTACCTAATTCTTTCAGTGACATTTTCAGCGGACGTCGACGGTAACAATCTTTGTGAATACGGAAAGTTATATTTTATGCAAATTTTTCAAATATTTCTTGATTTAGAATGAATGTGAATTTAAGGCTACCGAGAGATCGGACACGAAATATTGATGTTCCAGAGGGACCAAAATGCTGCTTCGAAGGTTATAGTGATGAGTATGGCAGTGAAAAAGTTTATGGAACGGATGGAAAACTAAGGGGGTGGTTGGAATGACTTTTGAGATTTGAAAGAGTTCATATTCTGAAAAAGTAAATTACGAAGATGTAGCTATAATTGGAGATTCTGATGATGACCTTAGTATCAATCATCCTAATCCGCTGGTTCACCGCGGTTAAACACGAGTTTCTTGTTTTATTTAACCCCTGTGAGCACAGAAAAAAAAGTTCCGCCAAGGCACCAGAGCCTATATCTGTAATTATCCCTACTGTGGATCTCTGTCCACGCCTACCTGTGATTCTTGGCAAGCCATTCAGAGACAGCCATTCAGAACGTCACTACCTACACAACATGTAGGCGTGGACAGAGATCCACAGTAGGGATAATTACANATATATATGCTCTACTTTCGATGTTGGTAACAGAAAGCCCAAGGTAGTTGGAGTTTCAATTTTTTTTGCATAAGGTAGTTTTTTTTAAAGGTGCTACAGATTTGACTTTTTACCACTTTTTCATTATGAAAAATTTTAAGAAAACTTAATTTTTGGAATTTTATTTTTCAGCCATTGGTCTTAGAATTTCTTTTAGTTTCGTATTATACTCATATTGGGTCATTTCCGGTCATTTGAAAATCTCGAATTTTGAAAAAATTAAAAAAAAAATTTGGCCTGAGCCTTTTTAGTTTCCAGTTGAATGCAAAAAACCGTTTTGTGATAGCTCATACGGTTCGTCTGTGGTGAAAAGTGAAATCTGTCGCAACTTCAACTGGAAACTAAATGAGCTCCGACCAAAATTTTTTTTCAATATTTTTTTCAAAAATTTTCAAAATTCGAGATTTTCAAATGACCCAATATGGGTATCATACGAAACTAGAAGAAATTATAAGACTAATGGCTGAAAAATAAAATTCAAAAATAAGTTTTCTTCAGATTTTTCATAATGACAAAGTGGTTAAAAGTAAAATCTGTCGCGTCTGAAAAAAAACTACCACGATTGTCTACACATTTACTGGTTGAACTATATTTTTGATGAATTCCTGGAAGAAAAAAATGAGTTTCGATTTTTTTCTCAAATTTTATACTGAAAATACCTATATAATAAATCCCCGGTTACCGGTGAACCGGTAGTCCGATGAAAAAGAAAAATTTTCTCCATTGAGCTTTTTTAGTTGGCAGTTGAATGCAAAAATATATATCTTTCTAGATATCACCTATGGTTTTCCCGTAATCGTCATGACGGGGTGGGTTGACCTAAAAAAATTACCTTTAAAGATAATCCTAAAGGAAGTTGAAAGGTTTTATTTTTGCATCCGACATTTTGAATTCTAGAATTTTGATTTTTAGTTCTNTCCTTTTTTTATTCAGAGTCAACAACCCCCGTTGCAAGGTCAAATATGGTACAATACTTAGTTCTCTCGTAGTTTTTCCGGCTGCCGTCCTAGGATCACCTGATAGCCGATAAAATCAGCGGATTCAAAGTTTCACATTGTTGTATTACGATATATGATTCATGGTCCCCTTCATCAAATTGAAGAAAATTCATGAAATTTCGCGGGGACATAGTAGATATTTGACTTCCATCCAGACACTCGGAAGGTGTTCAAGCACCCTCTGGATTAATTATATACGCAGAGAATAAATTCTTTTAAATGTAGCAGTCCGTTATTACCGAGTTTGTTCAATAACCGCATAGGCCGGGAAAAGTGGAAAATGTTCACACTACAAATTCGGTTAAGATTCAGATGCAAACAAACCGTTTAGTCGCTATCTAGTCTGGTCTCTCAGAAACAGGCTACCCTTAAAGTGCAACTAAAAACGACTCTTTTGAAATTATAGACGCACCCTAATATGCGCCAGGGTCAAAATTCTAAGCTTTTAAATTTAAAATGAATGAACCAAAACGGAAAAAAATACTTGGACAAAAAAAAACTGACCGAAGAGAAATAATAAATTTTTTTTTTTGGCATTTTGGCCAGCGGAAATGACTGTTCAATAATCAAATCGGCCATTTGCAATTTTTCCGCAGTCTTCCCATGGTTTCTCACTATGTGCGGCATCGGAATAGCTTTGTGGTTGGTTGAATTCTGCATAAATGAAAAATTAGAGTAGAATTAAAGAGATTCATCAGAATATTATCTTACAATAAAATTGAGCTGACTATGTCTCGATAAACGCAAATTAGGCTGAAATGAGGGTTTCTGAAACTCAACTTTCTGACCAGTAGATGCCCAAAGAAAATTTTTTTTTGCTCCGGATCGGTTTTTTTCTGGCGAAGTTTACCCCCCGATAGCAAAATTAAATCTTTATCACGTTTTAGTTCAAGTGGTAGGGGTTCCCGACTGCGCACCCTAACTATAATAACATCTCCATTTGTAAAATCTTTAAGGTTTGTCGATTTGTCTCAGTGACTATTTTTTCGAGATCTGGTAAGGTAGCCAATCTGTTTTTACATAAAATCATTGCTTTTTATACAAATAACTGCCGTTTAATGTCATTTTCAGGTTTGATTTTGCAGAATTTAAAACACTTCAAAATTTTCGGATAAGATTGGAAAATTTTTACCTATCACTCAAAAATCTATCACCCCCCCCCCCCCCCCCCCTTTCGTTAATAAAACTGAATGCGATATCTTTAGCACGGAAAATTTTTGTATTAATTTTAAAAAAAACGAGTAATTTTTAAACTTATTTCTACTTATTTCTTAACAGCAATTAGTGGTCAGCCATTTGTAGCGTCGAAGCATACATATAGATTGATAGAACCAACATTTTTTACAGATGTGTAGCTAACTTAAAATGTTTTGCCGTCAACTGAATTCACTGTTATCATGTATAACTATGATATAACACTTATACATTTCATTCTTGAACAACCACTGAAGTTTTTGATAATGAAGCGTTTTACCTAAAAATCAACTATTTATTTCCGATACAAATGAAAAAGTTCATCGAAGGTCGAGGAGCTTCGCACGTAACGCATATTTTGAAATTTTTGTCGGCATGTTTGAATGAGACTGTTGACAACTGAAAGAACGTTTGAATAACCCGCTCAATCAATTACGCTATAAAAGGTCGAAAAACCCTATCAAACAAGGACAATGAGAGAACCATGTCCAATAAAGCTGTTATTATAGACTGTCTGGCACCGTGTCAGTTCTCATCTCTGCTGGTTGGTGTTTGACCACGACGAAATTGTGAGAGTCGCAACGATTTTGAACTTCATGCTAGAATAAGACACCCCAAGGAGCCTGTTCAAATTTATACCCAGTGTGAGCACAAACCCGTACTATATAGTGACTGCATATTTGAAATATCTAAAATATGCAAAAAACATCGATAAGAAGTTAGTCTCCTTCAGAATACATGTATACAAGAATATTTGCAAAGGATTTCAAAAAAGTGACTTATTTATTTTTTTGGAAAGTTTTGTTCAAATTTTACCGAGGGATTAGTTAATTTTGAGAGTTTTTTCCAATCTTTTACTCTTGCTAAAAAAAAAATTAAAATGCCCTGTCGACCTATTGCTCAATTAAAATTTGAAAATATATGCCAGTTTTTGGGGGGGTGAAAGTTCCTTTGTTCCTGGTGACACGCCAAAACTAAAGGATTAATTGGAAATAGTACAGGAACAGATCAATTTTTTCCAAGAAGTGAATTTCAGAAATTTTCAGCATTTACAGTATCATTTTCACGAAAATATTTTATTATTAAAAATTAATTCGAAGCAATTAACAATATTGTCCACAAGATTGGCACTATGCATAGTATCGACCCGGAAAAAAATCCGAAGATGTACTTTATCTCTTTTATTAGTTAGGATGGAAAATAACGGAGTCCATGTTATTAATAAAAATTCGTGTAAATTTTTTCATCGAAAAATTTTAAAACCCTAATTTAAAACAAATATTTATGTATTGATACCTCATTAATCAAATCAACTCAGAATATAAACGTGACCCAATAGAGTAAATCCTTGTGGCATACAGCAGTCCATACCAAAATCAATTAATGATTGAACACCAACCTGTATTAAGCTTGTCATCAACGTGATATGCGCTGTTACCTTGCATCTTCATCAGTACAATTCATAGACACTTAAACATCAAAATTCTCAGAAATCAATAGTCGGATGCACAACATATATCGTTTGACTCCTAGGCAAAACAAAAGAATGAAACTCTAACTACCTGGCTTTTCGTAAATCAGCAGCGGTCGAACAGTACCTAAACTATACTAAGTTCAGTGCTTTGGACGACGACTTTATTTTCTGTGCTCCAACACGGGTTAAGGCAAATTCTAATTTCCCATCGCACGGACCATTTTTTGTATTTTCCGAAATAAAATAAAATCTCTAAGAACTTTCCATTTTTTTATCTACTTATAGCTTTCTTTTTAGTTCCCAATAAAAATTAATTTATTTAACTCCCTTGAAATAAGGCTTTTGGTAATTCTTTGGAGGAGGAAGGATGAAAGGCGTGTTCTTCGCATAGCAATTAGTTGTTATTTATTTTTTTCTACATAAAAAGATGTAAAGACAATTTTCGTTAAAAATACAAGATCAGAAGTTGTATTTTCGATTTGACCAGAGCTTTCTTGGTAGTTTAATTTATTACCTAATCGATGGAAATACTACTAATACTACTCTATGAAGCTCCCCGCCGCGTGTGTATTATGTCTATCGAATGGTGGATGTGGTGACCTATTTTACACAGCGTCTTGATTTAATCCGCTTAGACCAACATGTTAATTCAAAAAATTAATACGATCTCTGGGCTAATGTAATCATGGATTCATGCTTAAATTTTTTAAATAATAATAGCAAGAAACAATTCAATAAAACTCTGATTAATTTCATATTCAATTCGGTCTACAATTTTTTGGTGGTGCAAGCTGTTATGGCCGCCGTCAATGACACTGCTGGTCAATAATTGTAATTATACTCTAGCTATGTGTTTTCGTTTTCTTTGCCGAAACCCAATTCTTCTATTATTTTTGTTTTGGTAATACGGCAATTTTAAAACACTGTCTTAACTTACTTGTGCGCGCATTTTATTTTGTAAATAAGTCTCAAGCATTTATTTTAGCTCCTCGATTTTCAAGTGAGTTATCTGCCAAACTTGATATTCCAAACATACCAACCTTAAGGTTTTCCCATTATTTTTTATGTGTGGTCGGCGCCGCGTTCCCACTTACCTACTCTTAACATCGATAAATTTCATATTTCAGCAAAAGTAAAAAAAAACACCATACATTACATGATTTTCACAATTATTAATTTTTAAAATTTTCATTTAATATTCGTTTAGCTTCAAAATTAAGTCATATTGTTCTCGGAATTTCATTTTTCGTTTAAATAATAAATTCTCTCTGGTGGATCTCTCACTTTGTCTCCGTTGAGAGTACCACAAATTCTTCAATTTGACGTTGGTCATTACATTAAATATCTTGAAAGATTTGTTTAAATTAGTATAGAAAGTTATCGATCCCCCTTAAATGCGCAACTTATATCACCTTATATCTTCAAACAATAAAAATCTTAATTTTATTGTTGATGAAAGAGTAAACCTCAACTGTTTTCGCTTGAAACTTATGGACCCCCAAGAAAGCATTTTCTTTACATGTGGAAAAATTCCTACGATTCGAGGCTTTTCCGCACCCCATTTTTACCACCTTCTAACACCCATATTTTCAGCTTATGGACAACAGATGTTTCCATATCTTTTTCTCTCACTTTGATAAAGAAATGTGTAAATTCTAGGACTGTTTGGAACATTCGATCCACTTCAAAAAGACTAGCGGGACTCAAAAGGGATTTTCATGGTTATCCGATGTTATTCATGTTCACCCAAATGGGAGCTCTCAGATACTCCAAGTAAAAAACACAACCTAAATTTTTTACTTAATGTTTACATTTTGTACCATGCTCTTTTCCCACGCACATCTGGTGCAGCCAGCAAACTAAGGCATAACAATTAACCGTTAATTGTATTGACAAAAAATCAAAATACTGTTGACATTTGAATAGAATCCAGGTTAAATCATGACTACGCTAGAAAAATCAATACATGTAGAAATTTCCCCTCTCAAAAAAAGTAAAATTTGATATCTAGCAACGGGTTATATATAACATTCAATTTATTATAGAATTATACATTGCTAAAATTGATATTTGATACGAGAAATTTGCCCAGCAAAATTTAGTTAATCCTATTCGGCCTTTGTGATATCTTGATATAACTAGAAATAGAGTTTTACTGCTAGTTAATTGTTGAATAATTAAGATATCTCTAGATGTTTCATATTTTTTATAATGACACTCGAAATTTAACAGGTGCTAGTATATATTGGCTCTAAAGAGTGAATTTTACAAAAGCTAAACAGAGAGAAGCTATTGTATCTTCAAATATCGAAGTCGTCGCACCATCGCAGCAGCATCATAAAAATAAAGGCGATTTTGGCTGCTGCAGCCAATGCAAATTCACATAAGTTTCACATCATGTTTTACCATTGTGACGATTTAACTGCTTAGAACCAATTACTAGTCGATGACGGCGTCATAAACATAGTCAGTCACTGAAATTAAAGAATAAAGTTTTTATCTTTTAAACTATTCCCGACAGTGCGGGAAAACACAATTTATTATCGACTATTCGTTTGTACTTATTTTTATTTCCTCAGGCAAAATTTACATGATAGGTGAAAACAAATGATATTGAGTTGAAATTTTTTTTCTTTAAGTTATAATCATAAAATTCTAAAATACGGAAACAAAAAATGAAATATTCTTGAAGATATCTCCGACGAAAAAACGCAACATTTGGTGGAAATTCTTTCTTCTTCTGATATCTAGGTCCTGATTCAAAGGTAGTTTTTTTAACAGCAAACCCACCCCTTGTGAGCCCTTAATCAACTCGCGAAGTCATACCAAGAATATAGTTCTGACTGGTTTTCTTATGGTGTAGTTCCAAGTAAAATTTGTGATACTGAAAATATTTTATTTGTTTTTTTTTCAAACGGTCAACCAGGTTCGCACCCGTACACTGACCGGTCGGAAACATGAGTAAAATGGTTTTATAACAGACACTTCCACCACTATGTAAATGGTATCAGATTGATTTGGAAGGAGTGCAAAGGGTGATCACTAATTTTTGGGAGAGAGCTAGGGGGGCCAATCACCACTTTTGCCCTTATTCTAAGTCCAAGATATGAGCTGTTCTTTAAGTAAGGACAATCTTATTACTTTTCTGGGCCCGGTACTGTTTTCCAGGATGACATTTCTTGAACACAATGTTTTTTTTGATATTTATGCACCCACCCATGGGCAAATAACATATTTCAATATTTCGATAAAAATATGCGTTTCGTACAATGAAATTCTTTCTTTGTAGTTATTAAAGAGAAAGAGTTGTTTTATATTTTTTATCTTTGACACATGTCATGGGAAATCTCGTAATACATATCGGTCTTATAGTCAACTCATGTTATACTTTCAGAAAACTATATAAACAAATAAACATTTGTCCGATAATATTTATCTTAAAAAGAAGTTTCGGCAATATGTTATATTGCCATCGACACCCGTCAAATAATGATATCAAAAATAAGACGCTCTTATCCTAACCATGAATTATCTAATAATTTATATTGAAAAGAAATAATTCTAAGTAATTATTCAAAGATGTAATGTTATGTACTGTATATTTTATTTTTGACAATTGCACTGTCATAGGTCTGTCAAATATGCACTTTATTTACTTCACCAATCCTCTATATCTTAATATGTGCGGCACATTTTTATTAGTATTTAAAGAAATTCACACGGCAATATTTGTTGTTCATTTGACACTTACATGTGGTCGTCTAATTTACACTTTCTGTAACCTTTCACCACTGATAGGAAGCATTTATTGAATTATCACTTTTTCGGGGAATTTTTAGAAAGAGAATTTTTAGGCAATATATTTTTTTGACATTGGGTAGTCCAAATTTACGAGCTTTTAGTTTATAAGTTCTCGATGCAGGCTCCCATTTCTTTACATGAAATCTACTTTTGAGGGGTAGTTTTTTGAGGAAATTTTTTTGGCACTGGCATTTACTTTGACGTTTTGGTGTTCAAATGAGCAACTTATGTTTGTATAATTAACTTCTGATGGCATGTTATTCTATGATGGGGCAGATGCTCTTATACTTTCTGTTACATATGGTAAAACTAACACTTATTGCTCGAATCTAAAGAATAATTATCACCTTTCATTAATCTTTTCAAAGTATTATATCAGCGTTCTAAACTTTCAGAAATAAAATTATTGCAGATACAAATTGTGTAATTATGCACCGTCATAGAAACTGTCAAAATGGCCAATACAATATTAATAACTCTTTTTCTATTTAAAAAATAGTTTCTATTGATCGTTTCGGTTCCAGTTTCTCCAATCATCAAAAGTGAGAAATAAAAAATGTTACTTCGCAACCAACAATTTGTACGTAGGGAATAGCTATTTATTAATTCTCGCCTAGTATCGCAGACAAACAAATTAAAGCGCCTGATTTTCATTTAATTCCAAAGTGGAATTATTGTCATCAACTTAGCTCATGAAAAAACTTTCACAGATCGTACGTAATATTGCCATATTACCAAACCCCAGATTAAGTACCCTTATACTTATTGTAATTAAAAGTTGTAATTTGCTCCCCCCTACAGTGGGTGTCCCAATCTTACAAAAACACATTATTGTTCAAACAATTTAATTCTTGACACTACTAGAACGATATTTCCATGTTAAACGCAATTACTTGTTAATTCAAATTGAAAAAAGTGTTAATATTGACCACGTGGTGGTTAAAATCATCAAAAACAACTTTGTATTCCAAAATTTTTCTGCGTAAAACTCACTCTCTAAAAAATTATACTTTCAAACTTCCTTGTGAGTGGTCTGCTAATTAAAACCCTCGGTATTTCTACGGTTCCGACGTTTCAGTATATTACCGGGAACGAGGTTTGACCTTAAATAAAAACCATTTAAATTTTCCCATATCCACCAATTATTTGAGCTACACATACAGAATAACTCAGTTCTTCGTAATATTCGTGTTGCTTTCCGAGTTATGTAAGTTTTCCAAGAGTGAGGTTCTTTTAACTGACAAAGCGTAATCCTCATTACATTTCAGTACCATTGTTCAGGACGTACGACCCCAACATTTGTGTACAATTCTTTGTGCATACGTAGAAGTTATAATTTTATGCAAATTTTTTCAGAATACATTTGTCTGAGTTTAGTATGAATTGTGAATTTGAAAGGCTACGAGGAGATGGACCACAAGTATTGATGTTCAGGACCAGAATGCTGACTTTCGAAGTGGCCTTTATATTAGCGTGTTATGAAGTATGGCAGATGAAAAAAGTTTAGGAACGATTGGGAAAACTTAAGTGAGTGGTTGGAAATGACTTTTTGAGCGTATTTTGAAAGAGTTCATTATTCTGAAAAGAATAACGAAGATGTCTGCTTATAACGGATTCTGATGATGACCTGTAGATATCATCATCCATCATCCGGCTGGCTTCACCCTCGCTAGGTAAACATCCATCGTGAGTTGTCTTGTTTTATCTTTACTCCTTCTGTTGTAGCAACAGAAAAAAAGTTCCACCAAAACTGCACTAGTAGCCTAGAATACTGGGTAATTTTATCCTACTGTCTCTCTCGCTCCACTACCTACTGTTCTGGCGTAAGCATTCAGAGTACAGCCATTCAAGAACGTCACTTACCACACACATGTGTGCGTGCGAACATAATCAGCCTAGTAGGTCATAATTACTACACATACTATAATGCTCTACTTCGTGTGGCATAACAGAACAGCCCAAGTTAAGTTGGAGTATTTCAATTTTTTTCCATAATCTGTTACGTACTCTTCTTAAAGGTGACTACAGCAATTGACTTTTTACACTTTCTTCATATGGCAAAAATTTTAAGAAGGAACATTAATTTTATGGAATCTTATAATTTTCAGCCATTGGTCTCTAGAATTTTTTTAGTTTCGTATAGTATACATCATATTGAGGTCATTTTCCTGTCATTTGAAAATCTCGACTTTTTGAAAAATTAAACAAAATAATTGGCCTAGAGCTTTTTATTCCAGTGAATGCAAAGAAAACCGTTTGTGATAGCTCATACAGGTTCGTCTAGATGGTGAAAAGTTGAAAATCTGTTCAGCTCACTTCAACTGGAAACTAATTGGAGCTCCGAAAATTTTTTCCGTCTATATTTTTTATAAAATTTTCAAAATTCGAATTTTACATAAGAACCCCTTACCCCAATATGGGTCATCATCACGGAAACTCGAAAAATTATTAAGACTAATGGCTGAAAAGAATATAAATTCCAAAATAGTATATTCCTATCATGAGTTTTTTATCTGAGCAAAGGCGGTTAACAGTACAATCTCCGTGCACGCGCTTGAAAAAAAACTACCACGATTGGCTACACATTTACTGTTGAACTATAATTTTTGATGAATTCCTCCTCTCGTGAAGGTGAAAAATTATTGAGTTAGTCGATTCTTATTCTCAAATTTATACTTGAAATACTATGTATAAATCCCGGTTTACACGGTTTAACCAGTAGTCCGATGAAAAAGAAAGAGTTAATTCTCCTTGAGCTTTTTATGTTTGCAGTGAAGTGCAAACAATATATATCTTTCTAAGGATATCACCTATGGATTTTCGTAATGTCATCACGGGGGTGCGGTTCACCCTACAACACCATTAACTTTAAAGATAATCTCTAAAAGAGAAGTTGATAAAAGTTTTATTTTTGCAATCCGGATTTTAGAATTCACTGAATTTCATCGATTTTTATTCATAGAAAAATATTAGTAGATATAGGGCACTTGATCCCATGACCTAGCTATTGCAACGCACGTCAAAATTTATAATTTTTAATATGACGTACCATTTTTTGCTTGGGAATATTTACTGGTTAAAATCTGGCTCGGATTTTCAAATCTTATAATTTTGGCGGATATGAGCCAGAGCCAAAAAAAAAAACAAAATGGTGCGCATCGTCTCAAGCATCTCTTTATTATAGTTACTAAGATGTGTGTCCTCTCTATAAAATTTCTTTCTCCAAAATAGGCAAATAAAAAGTGGGACTGGCTGATACCTGAAAATTATTTTTCAAAAATAAAATTTTTCGCCTACACATTTTGTGGCTTTAAATTTTCATCAATGACCGAAAATTTCTATACCTAGTTCCCAACTCAAAGATTTTGATCTCTTCACGCTTCAGCCGTTTCTAATATTCGAAGTAAAATAATCCCATATTATCTCCTTTTGTTCTATCTGCAGTTTCTGATAATCCTCAGAAAAATAGGTTTTCTAGACATATTTCTGACAACTCATGGCCAAATTTTTTTTTATAAATTTTTATCATTTAGTTTATTTGTTACATATGTCGGTAGCCTCTAATCCGGTGCACGGACCAATTGGGAGTCTTTGTTTTGAATAGTTGCCGAGTTCTTTAAATAGGCGGACAATCAATTCACTGGATATATTTTTGCCAGATCAAATATGAGACGGATCACCTGGTAACTTAGTTTAATTTCCTTTCTAAATTTTATACCCTACTTGATCATCGTTACATCCAATAACAGCCCAGCAAATTCGGCAAAATTTCATTTATTTATACGTCGACCACGTGAAAATTTAGTTCATCTGTTAGAAAAAGAAGGGAAATACTCTAATTATTTACTCACTTTCACGGAAATATTTTTTTTACGATTTATCAGTGAAAGAAGGAAAAATGTTTAACAATATTAAACGTCCTCGTATACTCGGCGATATACATTTTGTATGTTTAGTTTTTTTAAAGGAAAAGATAAGGGAAACATTCATTATTACGTCTTTCACGGAAAAAATTCATTTCTATGCTTTCCATCTGTGAGATATAAAAATAGGGAAAATTTCAATATGTAAGTACTAATCACGCGGCTACACCACACTTGTTAGCTCTCTATCATTGTAAAAAAAAAAGGGATATTTCTATATTTAACGTTGCACTAAAAATATAATTTTTAAGGTTCATCTGTATAGAAATAAGAGAAACTTCATATTACGTATATCTACGAGAAACATTGAGGTTCATTTTCAGTAAAAAAGTGAAGAGACATTCTCATGGATAATCAGCTATTACCTTTGGCAAAAAAAACTTTTAGTAAATCTTCGTAAGACAAATAATGGGAATATTTTTCATTATTTATCATATATCTTCACGAACAATTCTTTTTTTTATGGTTCATCTGTGTAAATTAAGAAATTGACAAACTTCTTTATTTGAGTCGATCACGGCAAAAAATCATTTAAGGGTCATCTATGATAAAAAAAATAAGACAAAAATTATCATATTTAGTGCTCCATACGCATAAACATTTTTTAAGTCTATTTGTTAAGAAAAAGAAGCGAATTCTTCATCAATATATAGGCTCGATCAGCGGTCTCAAAGTATTTTTTAGCTTTTGTACGGAAAGAAAAATTTTCATTTTATATTTCGTTCATATCACGAAAAAATGACTTCTATTTCATTAAGTCCATCACCGCAAAATTAATTCTTTCATTCGTCGATCAAGGCCAAAAAATGTCGTTTATTACGTCGGTTCACGGGCTAATAACCTTTTTCTTATACGTCCGATCACGGCAAAAAGATATTCGTTTATACGTCGACCAACGGCTAATAAATTTTTTCCTTTACGTCGATCACGCAAAATATTCTTCCTATGCACGAGATATTTATAGAAGTCCGCTTAATGATCATGAATCATTTTCTTATTAGAAAAAAATCGTAATTGCAGCACTAAGTTACGGTTATTTTATATGTTATTAGTGGTAAGAAGCATGCTGCTCAACAACACGAGAATGGGCCTATTTTTTGCCGCCAGTTCCAATTCATTCGATATGGCCCAAAGATAAACGACAGAAGAATGTTTTCAAACCCTGAGACCTCTACCCCCGACCTGCCCCCATTACTTTTGGGTAAAAATGTCATCCGATCATCCGGAATCTTTTCCCATTCAATAATAAGCAATTATACTTATTATTTTCTTACTAGCCCAGCGTTTTTTTTCTTCAATGCCCAAAATTTGAGAATTGTCCCTACAAAATGCCATTGACATTTTTTAATCTTACTGCACTTTTGTTTGCATAATATTTATCTGCCAAATTTTTTCCCTCCAATTAATAATACATAGATTATGCTCAAAAAGGCTTTTTATCTATGGTTTAAAATGATAAAATTTATCAAATTCGTATTATGCCCTTTTCTTTTCTTAGGACGGACTTTTTTAAAAAGTTGCCAAGTTCTACATGAGTCCGTTATTCAGACGCGGGTCCGGGAAAGTTATATGAGCGTCGCTATCATCAGGACGCAGCAACGGAAATCACAAGACTTCCTATTAGAGCCACTACTAACTGTTAGCCATTACCCTGAGCTCTAAAGGTGAACACTCCAATAGAAACTTTTAGTGTTGGCAATTATTGGGCACCCCACGTCGCACCTAGGTAGGTATAGAGATATCCACGATCGATACAAAGTACATCCTAGTGTGTCATCAATTTTAATTTTTCTCTGAAATCGAATGCAAAGGATCTGGCCTTTCTATCGTCTTCGTCCTCGATTTTATTTCTTGCTTATGAAACAATTCAAAAACTTATCTTTTTAAACTATGTCTAAATTTTATAAAAGAATCAGGACTTTGTATATTATAAAAAAATGGTTATTTCCATAATCAAGTCGGCATATTTTATTACACATCCGAAAAATATGGTTATATTTTTGTCACTAAAAATGTATATACTTTTCATCAAACAATCGGTTATATTTCTCCTATAAAGCAGGATATTGAAATTCTAAATATATTTCAAGGTATCCAGATTTATACTATAAGTAACTCTGTGGATCAAGTATTAAGAATCTATCTTTAGAGTGCATAACATTGATTTTTAAATAAACTAAAAAAATTTCTGAGAATTCTCCTTAAATAGAAATTTCTTGACAATCTTCCACTTTCTCGAAAAAAATATCATCTGTTCCTGCGCGCACTCTATTATACACAATTCATATTTTTGTCTTTATAAGTTCAAGCAATGCACAAACACCACTTTAGCTAAAAAACTGGTATTTTCAAAATTTTAATAATGACCATATTTTTTTTTTGATAGTTACAATATATCATTCTTGGAAAACAAATATTCACAAAAATTAACGCCTTCCCATGAATTATTATCGAAGATAATTTTCCATTAAAACAAATGAGTATTGTTTTGAATCCCGCAAACATACGCTAATAATAGTATATTTGAACAGAATACTAATTTACCTATGTGCTTCAACTACGCGGTCTAAAGCAAAAAGGATTCGAAAAACTCTGATTCCCATTTCTCTTATCTCCCAAGGTCGTTTTTTTTATGGTACAGTTAGAGTGTATTCATAACGAAAGTCAGTTAGGACGAGGTCTCGTAGATCAAATTCGGTCTCAAAGTGCTGTTTATAAACGACAGACCCCGCAGCACAATTTTTTGACGAAAGCTGTTACTTTAGGGGAATTCTGTGCAGTAGTTAAATTTCGACACCGTGTCGCCACAATTCATTCGTATTATTTTCGATTGCATACTGACCATCCATCAACCTCGGAAATCGTATATGAACAATTAAAAAAAAACACCAAATTATTTCCTGGATATTTTTTTACATAGTAATACATATGATAATCGCACTTAGCTACACACCTTAATGCCGAATTACATGACAGATGATCAAAAACAAACATAAAATTTGGTGTTTTTTAATTGCAAACGATCCTGAGGTCATGGATTTCATTTGTCGATTACTGAAAAACTACCGAATAATTTGCGACCGTGTTCCCAAAAATATATCTACTTACACCCACCTATCGCCCTTACGCGACAGCGTACATTGGAACTATACTTTTTTCACCAGGGAAATTGCTTTTTTTATTTTCGATAAGAAATCAAATATTAACTATCATTTGAAAATCCTGACTTAGTCATTCCCTGAAAAGTAGTAAATGAGGACGTGAACGGCCTTTCGTACATAAAATATACTCATTGTTGTTCTGGATGAATTCTTGCCAATTTGCTTAGGTAGCTTTTTTTCTAATGTAACCACGGACATTCCGCATCATAGCGCCGAAACTATATTATGTATCAGCATACGGTTTTTGCAACGTGTAGCCAAGTAAATTTCTGAAATTGGAAAATTCTAAGCATCCGGTTCACCGGTAATCGACCTTTAAAATTACCAGTAATTCTAAGGCAAAACATAGGAATTTTCAAAAAATATTTTTTTTGGATAATTTGTTTTTCATGTTAATCACTAGAAAACTGTTTTCCTTGACCGTTCTTACTAATTCATTACCACAGCCAGACCAATGATTAACATAAATATATACAATTTAAAAAAATAAGAAAACGAATTTAAGCCTACTGAGATTCAAACCCCTGAACTTTCGGTTTAAAACAACAATTACCTGTGAACCGATTGACTTGGAAAAAAACAAAACATATCCAATATCAGAAATTTAGTTGGCTACACGTTGCAGAAAACCGTTTGGTGATACATAATATGGTTTCCGCGCTATGATGCCGATTGTCCGTGGTTACATTAAAAAAGCTACCTTAAACCGACGGGTTATAAGTTTCAAGTTGTCCGTCTAACTACACTCTACTGTAGTACAATTGTGATTTCGACTGAGAGAACTAGACAAGATAGCGACAAATAGTTTTCTGCATGTGGAGTCTTTGAAAAAAATATGATGTAGAAAATTTTTTTGGCTTCCTAGGTTGATCACGTGACCGGAAATCAGTCATCGAAATTGCTCAAAATGACCGAAAAAAAGAAAAATTTCTACCATTACAAATTCGGTTAAGATTCAGATGCAAAAAACCGTTTGTCGGTATCTAGTCTGGTTCTCTCAGAACAGATACCCCTTAAAGTGTATTACCTAAAAAAAACGATTGATTCAATTGTGTAGTCAATTTTTATAATTTTGCCTCAATGAGCTCTTGAGCGGAACAAATGCGTGTAAAAAACGTTTTACGTTATGATGCAAGGTTTTTTTACAATATGCCAGGTTCGCAGATTATTAATTTGAAGATCTCGAAAATTTAAGTTATTATTTTGGTAAAAATACAAACTAAAACAAATCTCCCTCACAAATGTCAAAATTCACTCTTACCATCCCATTCAGAGTCTCAAAATGCGAGAATAGTGCCATAGTCAAAATAAAAATGTTTCAATGGGAACAGGGTTTAATGGTCCAGGATTTGAATATCATTTTCACGAGATTTTTTACAAGGCTAGCATTTATTCATAAAATTGAAATAAACTCCAAAGCTTGATACATTTGGTGTGTAAGGATCTTTTACAATATAAAGCGAACAAAAATTATATTTTGGAAATAAAACTAAAATTTTTTTTGTGAAATTATATACTAAAGTACTAAAGATAAATATAACGAAACATTTTTCCACGAAATTTAAAAAATTTCGAGGGTGAAAATTGAGAACTTTATGTTCCATATTATTATTTTAGAATCCTTCAAAAGCTATTCCTTATTATTTATCTGAAACTGAATGGAACGACCCTTATTCCTACTTTTGCGACCGGTGTTCGGTGATCAGACTGTTTTACTTGAATCATAAAGTTGAACACACCCTTATTTACGAACAATCAAAAGCACCTTTTTACCGTGAGTACAAAATATTATCACTTTGTTGTATAACAAATTCGATCAAATAACGAAAAAAATGTTTTCCGAAACAAATTGACCATTTATTATTTGCAAAATAAATTATTTTTTGAAAAATTATTTTTCTGTTTTAGAGAAAGAAAGATTAAGAAATATTTTAGAAAGATCAAACAAATAACGAAAATCCTATATTTTCCAAAACAAATTTACCAGTCTTTGAATTTTTTTATTGGTAGTCTGCTGTTTCATATTATGGATATAGGCACTTAAAGAATGTATTTAATAAAAAAAATTTCCGACTGATTAATAAAACGAGATTCGAACACAGCAAAAAATCTAATCTATATCCGGTGAACCGGACATCAATCCAAATTAATTGTCTTTAAAATTAATTTGTTTAATTGTCTGAGGCGATTTTTAGCAAAAAGGCCTTCGAAATAGGGCCAAACTATTTTAGGTCCCGAAAAAACTTAGTTCTGTCCTTAATTTCACAGTTTCTACCTATGGTTTTCCGTAATCATCATGCAAAAGGCGACTGCCATCAAATACTACCTGGACTTTTTCGATATAACTTAACCCGAGTTTGGAAATTGATTTTTACAATTTTTATTTCAAAATAGAGTTATTTTAGGAGAACGGACTCCTAGGACGCACTTTTTTCAAAAAGTTAACCACGGTCTCTGTATAAGGACGCACATTATATCAAAAAGTTTGCCAAGTCTTATACACGATTAGTAATGTGATGCGAAGGTAAGATGAGGAGACAGTCGAGATTTCCCTACAAAAAACCTTCTTGAAGGTTCTATTTGTGTCAGCCGGATTCGAAACATATTATTATGGTAGTATAAGGACGCATAATCTTTCAATAAAATTTACTTTTTTTTAATATTAATATTTTTTACAATTTGTTTTCATGAGAACAGAATTAATAAATATTTAAGGAACTTATTTACGATATCTACGACTAGAAACCGAAGTAAAAATTCAAATCGAACGTGTTCGTGTACAATATAATATTTTATTAAATTCGAGATCAACATACTTGGAAGATGTTTTTCATTTGGCGAAAACCAGGATGAAATTTGATGAAGAAAATTCCGTTATTTTTCATTTATTTGAAAGGCAAGCTTACGAAAAATTCGACCCACAAAGTAACGAAATGAAATTCGTGGAGTGTAAGTGAACACTGTAGAGCTTTTATGAAAAAAAATAGCACCCCAGAATTTCATTTTTTAAGATATTACAAAATTGAAATTGAGATATCTAAAAAATAAAAAAAAACCTCTTGAAATTCAACTTTTGAGTGTTAGAAATGACACATGTTAATTTTGAGGATTTCACATTCCGTGGGGTCAAATTACATTTTTTGTATCTTCACAACTTTTATTCCTTTTAATACAATGCAGACTGAGCATTATGCAGTTGAGGTGAACTGGCTTTTAAAAAAGGAGGTCTTTTTTACGTAGTTTATCTCGCGCCTCATTTTTTCTAGGGTTTTGATGAAGCTAAAAAATCATGCGTTTTTGACTTTATTTAATTGTCGTTAATTTTCTTTGATTTTTCCACCATAATCGACCACCGAAATGAAATCTCATGCTTTTGGTGCCCTTTCACTTATTTGATTTAATTTAAAAAAAAATTATTTCGTAATAAGAAAATCTAGCGCGCTCATTGGTGAACATTTGCCTTTTTCTCTCAAGATGACTGCATTGTATAGTAAATATCGAAGATTATAGTTAAGTAAACTGGTCTCGTACAACTTTGAACTCTGTAGAACTTTGACGTCAGAGACCTAAATAATCGTGTGATTTTATTAATACACATTGACTCTTGTGTATTAACCAATCAAAACACATCCTAGACGTGTCTATGACGTCAAAGCTCTACGGGACCAGTAAGTATAATCTTCGATATGGTAACATGCTTTTAGTGGTATTTTTGAAATAAAAGTAATTTGACTCCCTTAGAGGTGTTAAATATAACAAGCCCAGAGTGAATTTATATCAGAGACAATTTTCACGGTAATTTTGGACTTCCCTGATATCAATTTAACCAATAGCCGGCTCTCGTGGTCACTTTTGAAAATTTTCATACTTAATTTCATATTCCCTGATGTCGATTTGACGAACGACTGAAAAACATTTTGTCCCGCGTTTTATACCCTAGCCCATAAAATGGGTTGGCAGTAAAAGGCCAAAAATCGATATTTTATATCTTTCTCGCAGTAAAATAGTTTCAGAAAAATATGATATTGATGTAAATTTGAGCGAAATTTAGAACAAGAAAGTAAATTTGATAATTGTTTTTGATGAAAATTTGTCAAGGACCTCGACAAAACGGAAAATTTTCATGAAAAAATCCAATTTCAAAATTAGTTATTCTGAACTTTGTTTTTCATTTAAAAATATTGTAAGAAACGCAAAATTTGATTGCGAACAAGAATATCAGCATTTTTCAACATCTTTACTTTCAAGAAATTGAAATTTCCGTTTTTTTGGCCTTCTACTATTTTGGCCTTTTACTGCCAACCCCATAAAATTACATCTTTCAAATCATCCAAATTTCATCAAACTTAATTATTTAGTACTGGAAGATAACAAGCATTCGGATTTTGTGAAACTGAGAGCATTAAACGAAACTGGGCTCACAACCCTCTTTTATCTCTCCAAAATGGAAGATATTATCAACTCCAGAAAAGTAAAAATCCACACAAATTATGAACACTGGAACAACCGCTTAAAAGAAATCAAAATTCTAAAATATCAGTTTTGTTCCGTTCTAGAAAAAAATGAGACAAAATGTCGTCAGGATTTATTTAAAGCACAAAGGAGCCAAAAGGATATTGGCCTGAAAATCGAAAGAGATGACTTTATTTATCGAGTTCGCAGTTTTTATGTTCCATTTCATATGGATAAAAAGAACGAATATGCACTTTATAAGAACTCTAGAAGTCATCCTTATATTACACTTGACGATATTTATAAAGAATTTAACAAAAATAAAAATAATTCTTCAACAGATGAAATTGACAGCGGAAAACTCCGAGAAACGACTCTGAATATTGATGACATACGGGTCAAGTACAAAATAACTTATCTGGAAATTCTCTAGTTTTTTTAAAAACGTAAAATAACCTAAAGTCTGTAGCAAAATAATAGTGAAAATAATGGTATCTTTTGCATAATTTTTATTTTTTGTCTTTTTTTTTAATTTCAAATCGCAAATTTTGGCTGGTAAAATTTAAATTTCATACCGATACGGAAAGATATTTTTTGCGTTTTTCAGGCAATTAAAAGAAATCAACTGACTTGTGAAAATTTCGCAAACTTGAAGAAAATTTGAAAATTTTTTTTCGTTTTTAATGAAATTTAAATTTTACCAGCCAAGATTTAGAAACAAATTCGATCACCTTATTTAAACATAATAAGAGTAGATTCCGTTTGAATTTCCGCCTCTCCCTTAAAATTATCGGAATAATGTTGCTATTTTTTGATGAAAATTGCCAGGTTAAAAATCTTTTATAAGGAAAATGTTTGTTTTTTAATTTTATGTCAAAATTTTTTTCTTACCATATTTTTGATCTTTTTTTCAATATTTCGGGTAATTTATAGAACCAAATTAATTTTTGAACTTGAAATCTGAATCGAAATTGGAACATTCCCCTTATATCTTTTGATAAAAGTTCCCGAAATAAATATCAAAATCGACAAGCGCTACAGTCGGTGATCAGTTCCGTTCTCAAAAGCAAAACTGAAGATTTGACTGAATTAGAAATTTCATCAGAGTGGCAATTTGGTTTATGCTGTGTTGGCTCAAATCAGCGAAGGGAAAAAAGTCGGCTAGACACAATTTATTATAGAGTGGCCATAAAAAAATGGGTTCAGGTCACGGTTTGAAATTTTAGAAAATGTTCGTTTTCAAAATTTTAATTCTATTTTTCTTTGAGAAAAAATTTGCTTTCAAAATTCAAGTTTTTTCTGAAAAAGTTTAAAAGCGGCGTGGAAAGTAGCAAAATCTTAGAAAAACAATACCTAAGGGCAATATGGCAAAACCTAAGGACAATATGGCAAAACAATAAGCTTTTTATTTTGGCTTGTCCCTCTATAAGGACAATATGGCAAAATCTAAGGACAATATGGCAAATTTGTCTATAAAACGCCTGTTTTTCGAAAATTTTTCACTAAAGAGCATAAAAAAAAAGGTATTCAAAATTTTTTGGAAAAATTATGGTGTTTAAAAACTTTGGCTTAAGTTTTCAGCTCTCCCTCGTTATTTTTTTAATTTTAAAAAAATAAGGACAATATGGCACCAAAAGCTAAGGACGATATTGCAAAATCTTAGCTGTCCTTATAGACGCAAACCACAGTAAAATATTTTAGGTTTTTGAATTTGATAAGAATTTGATAAAATTTGCTCTTAGCTAATTTTTCGCTTTCGTTTATTGCTGATAAAATTTTCCCCTACTTTTTTCTGAAAAAATTTTGACATAATTTTTCAAGAAAAAAAAATTGAAAAATAGCCGTCGAGAAACTGAACATTTCAACTATTTGACTGGTTTAAACAGAAATCGAAAAAACGAATCCACAGCAAACATTTTAGCTCGTTATTTTAAATATTTGTAATCCGAAAAATTAAACCATGTCAGGTAAAACCAGTTAAAGACCTAGAAGATGAAAAACTAGACGACCCTCGAAAATATTTGATTTGGTGTTTAGACGAATTGAAAAGTAATATCCAGTGGTTAACTTCGGTTGGAATAGTCTACAAATTACCAGCCATGCTTGAACCGGTTGTTTGGCCTTGGTTAGCTTATCATGTCTGGTACTTTGACCCAAAAGTTAAAGATGTTGAAAATTGGACAAATCCCGAAACTTATTTAAATATGGAACTTTTGACAATGAACACTATCGATACGGAAATTGACAAATTTAAAAAACAGTATATGAACTTCAGAAGTTATAGGGTTGTTTCAGGAAAAGATCAAAAAAATTAAGCACTGGTTTCTTTCGACAATTTAAAAAAATAATACAAAAATAGATTTCAGAATCATTTCTATTTATAATAATTATTCGATATAGAAATTCGTAATTGAAAGTTAAATTTCAAAAAAATTTAAATAAAAAATCGGTTATTTTTTTGCAGATTTATCGATTTAGTTGTGTGGAAATTTAGCTTGTATTTTTTGAGTCAAGATCCCTACACGGCATTCCGAACCCGTTTCAAAACATTGCTTTTAGGAACCGTTAAAACGTGTTTATAACGACAGCAATTAAATTTTCATCAAAAATGAACTTGTTTCAAATTTCCAAATTCAGCAGTAATTCAATCTCGCTGTCTACCCACCGGACGAAAAAAAAGTGACAATTAAAAAAAACTCAGGCTATATATCCGAATTTTTTTAATTATTTGTGTCGTTTTCGAAATTAATTTGACTCTTTTCTATTTTTTTATAAATATAATTTGAAAATGTGGTGATTTTGATTAAATTCAAAAGCTTATTCTGGCTTCTTAAATAAAATAATTTTTATCTATTTTTTCTGGAAATAATACTGGCGAATTCGAAAAACTGAAAAATCTTCCGTGGAGTTATTACGGCGATATCGAGATTCATGCTGCTGGTAAAGGCAAAAATTCAAAAGTTAAAAATTTTGCATTTTGGTGGAAAAACGTATTACAAAATGTACAGAGTAATACGATGATATCTGTCGATGATTATGACGAAGAAGCCGAAAAAAAGCTCAAAAAGCTTCTCAAGCCGTCGGCAGAACTGATTAATGTTAATATTGAAACGCAAAAATATAAATGAAACGGTTTAACGCATTTTTGCAATTTAAACATAAAAAATGACCTCGAATTCGTAGATTTTTAAATATCTTTATCGTCGGCGGTATATTTATCATTGCTTATTTAATTTTCTAATTGGATAAGAATCTTTTCAAAAAATGCTTTTTATTTTGAAATTTTTGAAATTGATGTGTAAAAATATTTCGGTTTACAAATCAAAATTTCAAAAAATAATTTTTTCATTAAACTCGGGGGCGTTATTTTATCATAGAAAATTCACTTCCTGATTTTTGATAAAATTCGTGCTATTTTTAAAAAAAATATAATACCTCAAAACTTATATTTTATAAATATAATTTTCGTAAAATTCGGGCGGCAGTACTTTTAAAATTGATTCGAAGGTTCGTGTCATGTTACAAAGCATAATTTCATGTACTGTAAAAATTTCAGTATAAAATTGATGTCCTCAAATTATAAACCGAACCGTCAGTACTTCGATCTTCTCGTGAAAAACGTGATGACTACAACTTCTTATTTGCGCGGAATCGTATGGTCTCCCACTGTGAACAAGAAGCATCAAATAAGTTCGGCTATGATAGCTTTAATCAATCAGAGCGGAAATTATTGAAAATTATTTATTCAAATTTTAGTGAAGAAATGAGTTTAGGAAATTTACAATTACAAATTGAAAAATCTTATGATGTCGAACAAAATGAAAACTACAAAGAAATCGATTATTTTGAATTTGAGTATCTTGTGCATTATGTGAAAAGTAAGAATCATTATCTTGGAGTCAAATTTCATCTCAAGTGATCTAATTTTAATTTTTGGCGAAAACCAACAGCCAAAAAATAACTCCTGTTGAGTTTGTATAAGTTGACGCAGGTCTAAGCGGACAAAACGGTCTGAACGAAATTTCGAATTCTGTCCGCTTAGACAAACTTCACAATACACATGCAAAATTTTTGGTACTGCACCGAATATTTAAAAACACAACTTTAAATTTTTAAAAGGTCGGTTTTGAGCCTGCTCATAAACTTTTGATTATATTTTTGCCTCTCATGAAAGTTTTTGTCAGACTCTTATCATAATTTTTTTGGTTTTGTCATATGACGCCACTCAGGTGTCAATTTTAAATTGTTTTCCATTATACAGGAGGGGGCGATATCGCCGGCCTAATATCGCCGAAATCGACGAAAAAAACCTACGCAATTTAACGATTTTTAGCTTAAATAATTCCAGTGCCAATATCGCCGAATTTTTTTAAGATTTATCTTACAAATTACTTCGTGGGCGTCACGAATGACGTCATTTTCAAGATCGAATTTCCCAAATTTACTTTTTTTAACTTGTATTTGATTGCGTTTCGCGGAGTAATTAATTCCACGCATTTTGGTGATTCACTTCATTCGAACCTATTGTAAAACACCTTATAATATTAAAAAAATGTTCGACAAATGACGTCATTTCTAACGCCTACGCGTTTTTCATTTTTTGAACAAAACAATTTATTTCAGTCCCCATATCGCCGAAAATGCCCAATATCGGCACCCAATATTGCTCCCCCCCTGTGCTTTACTCACGAGGATCTATCGACCTGTTAATAAACTTACCTAGGCTGATTTTCATGGTTAGTTTTTTGGCAATACTAGCTTTGATATATGACACCCCTAAGACAGAGTTCAATTTCAAGTACTTGTATTACCGGACATCCAGTGAAGTAGAAATATCTATCTAAATTTATCCAGCCAAAGGATGCACAAATCCATTTTCAATTATCTTATTTTTTAAAAAATAGCATGTTGTCAAAGTGTGGGGGTGAATTTTTTTTAATTGTATTAAGTTTTCGTTGCAAATATATTTTCAAAGTTTTAATTCCTATTTTATGTCAAATTGTTTAATTATAAGTTTTTGTGACAAATTTCTTTTAAAATTTTTATCATTTGAAACTTTGGAGTCGTATCATTCTAAAATTCCTTATTCAAACTTTATTATTATAGATCATTTCGAGCCTTCTTTGACAGCACCTGGCCGCCTCGCAGCTCAAGATTTATTCGAAGCATTTTTTCCTGACTACGCCTCAAATATTTGCGACAAACTAAAAATTCCTATATTCAAATTAAATTTTGATCGGCCTTCATTTCTACGCATAAATAAAGTACCAAATGTTTACAAGCCAAAATCAAAAAATAAGAAAATTCATGAAAAAATAGTTGACAAAGAAGTGCCGAAGGAAAAAGTTGATGAAAGAACAGAAACTCGATATATGATGGGAGACGGTAGATGTAAGCATCTTCCGAATAAAATTATAGGATGAGTTTTTTATAATGAGGCCGGAATTGGAGTGCAATTTTTTTCAATTAGCTCATTTGTGAGGCATCCATGACACCACAAGAAATAAAACTCATCCACTATTTTACCTTTTTTAAAGTTTTGAAACATTTGAACAAAAATATTGTTTTACAAGTAATTAATTGACGGTTATTGATGATTTTCTGATGAAATTTTAAGGGGTAACTCATTATGTTAAAAATGGTCAAGTAGTTGAAACTATTTACGATAAAGATAAAAATGCAATAAAAATCGATCAAGAAGATCTGGATTTCCTACAAAATGAAGAATCAACATGTAAAGAAGCTGAAACTCAGCATTTAATGAGTTCGATAGATAATTTTTTCAATTGATAATTTTCGTTAACTGCCTTAAAAATTCAAGTATCCTAGAGCTGCCAATCTCTCCATATAATTATTACAGTAAAGTGCGTTTCAACAGACAGGTTTTAGGACGTGTTCGGGGCAAAATTGCTGCCAGCGTTTAAACGGACAGTGCAGAAGGTGGACATTTCGTCTTGTGCGTTTAAACGCCTGTCTTTTCGGACCTATTATTTTATGTAAATTTTATAATTTCTTCAAATAAAAATTCATTTATCAAAACCCCCGTAAAAATATATTTTTATTCATTTTTATAAAAATTAATTACTGTGATTTCTGTCTATAATGACACCCACTATAAGGAAAATTTGAGGGAAAATATGGCTAAAACCTACGCTTTTTTATTCGGGAAAAATAATCAAAAAGGTATATTTTAAAAATTTTCTATAGAGCACCTCTTTTTCTTAAAATTTTTGGGTGAGGAGCAAAAAAAAAAGGTCTTCGAATATTTTTTCATCAAAAACGTATATAATTCACAAAAATTTTGGGTGAAGAGCAAAAAAAACGGTCTTCATATTTTTTGGGGGATATTATGGTTTTAAAAAAAATTGGAAAAATAGCTAGGTAGTTTTTTTTTAAAGGAGTACACCCTTCTCATGGCGATTTACGGGAAAACCGTAAATGCAACGAGAAACGGTTTTTGGATTCAACTGCCAACTAAAAAGCTCAATGTAGGAAATTAAGAAGTGATTTGACATCCGGTTTTACCGGATATTTAAAACCGGAAAGTAATTTTTGGTAGGTTCGAACTCTCGGCGTGCCCAGATTTTTTTTTTCTAAAATCAGCCGGAAAGTTGAATTTCTATGCTTTTCGTTCTTATATCACGATTATCTACACATTAAACTGCCTTAAACTAATTTTGATGAATTCCGGAAGAAAAACGAGATTCGATTTTTTTTCTTCAAATTATACCGCGAAAATGCCTATAAATAGATCTCCGGTACCGGTGAACCGGTTGTCCGATAAAAATTGAAAAATTTCTCCATTGAGCTTTTTTTAGTTGGCAGTTGAATGCAAAAAACCGTTCTCGATTGCATTTACGGTTTTCCCGTAATCGTCATGGAGGGTGTACTCCTTTAACAAAAAACTACCTAAGGACAGACATGATAAGGACAATTGGGAAATCCTATGCAATTTACAAAATTGTCTTTATGGTTATAATTTTTAGTGCAGTCAAACATTTTCCGGCTACAAAATAAGGGTTTCGAGTGTAGCCTAGTGTAAATAATTACTGTCGTAGTTGTCTAAGCGGACGTACGTCGTTTCACCCTAAATTTTCAAAAACGTCCGCTTAGACAACTTTGACAGTACATTTGTTAACCTTGAAAGCTCCGCACCACTTAAGTGTTTTTAAGGAAACACTTTAACACACCTTAAGAAAATAAAACTTTGAAAATAGAAAATTTTGGATTTGACATCGAAATTGTTTTTTTTTTATTTCTGGAAGCAAACCAGCCACGAAAATGGCAATGCAACTAAATTAAGCTTCCTATCACTTATGAGTCTCGAGATACAGCCTCCGTCGGTTACCCCCTTAAGTGGTGCAGGAGCCTCTGCCGAATAAAACAATTTGGAGCTTCCAAGGGTTAAGGTAACTTTTTTTAGATAGGGCCACCAGTTTTACATCTACCATTTGAGAACGGAACGAGATATTCACAAACGGATTTTTGCATCGAACAGCCAAAGGATAAATAAATGACAAAAAATTTTTGATTTTAAAAGGAATGTCCGGTGATACCGGAAATTGACCGGTAAAAATGAAAAACGTCCGTTATGAGAAAACCGCTCATTCTTCGAAGCCAATTTTTTAACACTTGATAGAACTTTTCGTCAGAAATTTTTTGGCAGATTTTTTTTTGTAATTTGGCACCCCTAAAATTTTTTCTTGTAAAACAAAAAAACTGTAATTTGACCCTTTTATAGGTAAAAATTTTTATTTTCAAGCATTTTCTTTTGAAAAACTAACCAGGTTTGAGTATTTCCAGGTCTTCTGACTTAAAAGATGGTCAAACTGTTATTTGACTCCTTAAGAGGTGTCAAATTACAAATGATTTTCGGCCAAACGTTTTGGCCCAAAAAGTTGTACAAGATGCCAAAAAATTGGNTGTGAAGGATGTGCGATGTCCTCAGAACCGACTCTTTAAAAGTTCACCGGACATTAGTTCATATAAAAAAAAAAGGTCATTTATTTATTCCTTGGCTGTTGGATGCGAAAATTCATTTTAGAATATCTCGTTCCGTTCTCAAATGGCAGATGTAAAACTGATGGCCCTACCTAAAAATGAGTTACCTAAGGGGGTTATGTACGGAAATTGATTTTGCTTAAAATTTCGATCCTGGGTGCTGATAGGTGCTCTTTTGTCAAAAAATGAAAATTTAATTTTCAATTTTGATTCGAAAACTGAACAAATTTCTCCCATGAACAGATTTTTCGTTAGAAAATGCCCATTTTTTAAAAAAATTTTAATTTAAAAACGAAAAATAAATATTTTGATTTAAATTTTTTTAATAAACACCCCAATGAATGGAATAAAAAACAAATCTTAAATTTAAATAAAAAATTGAATACAAAACTAGAGAATTTTTTTCAAAAAATAAAAATTAATCTCAAAAGTTTTCATTTTGGAATATCGAAAATTTTTATTATCGAGAAAACTTTCATTTATCACCAATAGTTTAGTGAAATTCCACACAAATATTTTCGAAAAATTTACAAAAAAATTTACAAAAAACATGTTCTCGAAATTAAAATTAAATACCGAAAATTAAAAAATTTTAAGGGGGTGGTCGTCGCTAAATAAGGCCCCAGAAAAAAATTTCCCCAATTTCATTTCAATGGTTTTTTTTATAAAAATATTGACAATTACAGGCATTCGTGGGTATTCGTTTTATTTTGATACTTAGTCAGAAAAGCACTTTTTAATCGTTTCAAAAGTTTTTCGTATGAAGGCTCGGGCCGTCCTACTAAGGTCAATTTACTGTAGCTTTTTTCTGATTGGACGAGCCATACGTCTAGGTTGCAAGATTTTTTTTTAATATATTAGAGGGAAGTCATACTTGTTCGAACAATTTATAATACTCCGGCAATTGGCCATTGAAAACGTCGATTTTATCAACGACTACCACGTATGTTGACTTTTTGATTTTGAAATTAAATTTTTGATAATCCAAAATTGAAAAAATGTGTCAAAACATCAAAGAAAAAGCTAAACAATTTTGTCAAAAATTTTAAATTTCATTTGTAAGTAAGTAAAATCAAGTAAAATCAGGCGTTTTTCATAAATTTTTTTCAAAAAAAACTCAAATGTATAAAAATCCAAGATTAAAAGTTTTTGACAAAATTAAAAAAAATTGTAAAAATACAATTCTTATTTACTCAAAATTGTTTTCAAAAATTGATTTCAAAAAATTGGAATCAAAAATTCAAAATTAATTTTCGTATTTGAAAAATTGATTTCAAATTTTTCACAAACATTTTAAGTTGTCAGTGAATTTTTGAAATTTGACGAGAAAAATTAAAATTTTACATAAAAAATTGAATTTTAAATTAAAAAAAAATTAAATGAATTTCCAGTCATGAATAAAATATTGATTTTTCACATATCTTTAAAAAAAATTTCAGAAATATTTTCGACAAATTTTTTTATACAATTTTTGATGAAAAATTTCAATTTTTCCATCAAATTTTTTATCAATTATATTTTGAAATACCATTATTCAAAACTACTAGTGATAAAAATTGTCTAAAAACCATTAAAAACTTAAAATTCGTCTCAAAAATTTCTAACAATTTTTTATTCCAATTTTTGATTCTCATGTTCGAACAAAATTTCTCAAATTGTCCTAATTTTCCCAAAATTGTCCTTATATTTCCCAAATTGTCCTTATATTCCCAAAATTGTCCTAATTTTCCCCAAATTGTCCGTTATATTTTCCCAAATTGTCTTTATATTCTCCAAATTGTCCTTATATTTCCAAATTGATCTAATCCTCCCCAATTGTCCTTATATTTCCCCAAATTGTCCTATATTTTCCAAATTGTTCCTTATATTTTCCCAAATTGTCCTTATATTTCCCAAATTGTCCTTATATTTCCAAAATTGTCCTAATTTCCCCAAATTGTCCCTTATATTGCCCAAATTGTCCTTATATTCCCCAAATTGTCTCCCTTATTTCCAAAAATTGTCCTAATTTTCCCCAAATTGTCCTAATTTCCTCCAAATTGTTCCTTATATTTCACCAAATTGTCCTAATTTTCCCCCATATTCTCCTCATTTTCCCAAATTGCCTTATATTTCCCAAATTGTCTTTTATATTCCCCAAATTAGCCCTATAGTTTTTCCCAAATTATCTAATTCTCTCCAAATTGTCCTTATATTCAACCAAAATGTCCTGATATCTCCCCAAATTGTCCCTATATTTCAAAATGTCCTTTGTTTCCAAATTTCCTTATGTTTCCCAAATATGTCCTTATGTTTTCCAAATGTTCTTATATCTCCCAAAATTGTCCTGATATCTCTCAAATTGCTTATATTTCCAAATTTTGTCTTATGTTTCCCAAATTATCTCTAAATTTCCCCAAAATTGTTCCTTATATCTCCCAAATTGTCCTGATATTCCCAAATTTTCCTTATTATAATTTCCCAACAATTTGGAAATAAGGTCAATTTTGTAATTATAAGGAGAATTTGGGAAAATACGGACATTTTGGAATTATAAGGATAATATTGGGAAATATAGGGACAATTTCCGAAAATTAGGACCAATTTGGGGGAATATAAGGACCAATTTGGGGAAGATAAGGGACAATTTGTGGGAATTTAAGGACAATTTGAGAAATATTAGAACAATTTGGGGGAAATTAGGACAATTTTGGAATAGAAGGACAATTTGGGGAATATGAAGGACAATTTGGGAAATTATAAGTGGACAATTTGGTGAAGTTGAAGGACAATTGGGAAATATAAGGACCAATTTGGGGAAAATTTAGGACAATTTGGAAAATATAAGGACATTTTGGGAATATAAGACAATTTTGGAAATATCAGGACAATTTGGAAATATTAGGACATTTGGGGGAAAATAAGGACCAATGTGAGGAAAATTAGGAACAATTGGGAAATATAAGAACAATTTTGGGGAAAAATTAGGACAATTTGGGAAATATAAGGACAATTTGGGGAATATTAAGGACAATTTGGAGAAAATTAGGACAATTTGGGAAATATAAAGACAATTTGGGGAATATAAGGACAATTTGGGAAAAATTAGGACAATTTGTGGAAATTTTAGAAAAATACACCATTTTACTGAAAATTCTAAAGAAATGACCCCTTTTTACGTTTTTCAAAAAGTGAAGAGCAAAAAAAAAAAGGTCTTCACTTAAGGACAATTTGGGAAAATCTCACCTGTCCTTATAGACAAAAAAAACACAGTAAATACAGTTGTAAAAAGGTTTTTCATAAAAAGGCATTTTCTGAGCTGAAATTACTGTCATCTGCGTTTATACACAGTGCCGCAGGAATAATCCACTTGCAATTATCTTGTTGTCTTAAAAATGGCATGTACTCAAAGCTACCTGAGATATATGGGTTAATTATTATGTTACGTTTTTTATGTTATGTTTTTTTTACTTGCGAAATGAAAATTGGCGTTAAGGAAATTCCCGTCGATAAAAAATTGTAATTAGGCGGATTTATTTAAGACCCTTACCACTGGCAATAGCTCGGCTTTAAAAAAAATTTACATGTTACCATTTTTTATTGACGAAAATGTCCATTACAGCAATTTTCACTTAAGCAAGTAAAAAAACACATGCTGTATATTATTATTTTTAAGTGGATAATAATACATTTATTATACTAGTAGACATTTAAATTCGTACGCTATTTACGACGGATTAATAATTCAATTTTTGAAATGTTTTAATAAATTGTTTGTGCAGTTTATTTTGTGAGCGCAAATAAACGATATTCGTATATTTGCTGAAGGGCGTTATTTGCAAATACAAAATATCTTCATATTCAGATTTTTGAACGGATTTCAAAAGTCGCATTTTTAAAGATGGAAAATCCAGCCGTTATTGTTACTCCTAAGGAAGGAGGAGAATTTAAATGTGATTTAACTGTAGAAAACCGACCTATCCCAACAATCGACGACGATGAAGTTCTCTTGGAGATGGCGTCCGTTGGTATTTGTGGTTCAGGTAAATTTTGATTTTTTTATTGAAAACGTTAAAAATGGGCTTTATTTGATTACCCATTAAAAATGAGCTCACCAGGATTTTACAATTAATTATACAGTGGAAGACGGCATGCCGCGTTAAACAGCAACACCAGCTTTTTGCTCAAAAGTGTTGCCAATTTCCCTTGTCATTTTGTTCAAACTTCTGGTGAAGACATCGATTTTTCTTCTAAAATGGCATAAAACGGAACTAAAACAGAAAAACTTTCGTATTGTCTTACAAAATTAAAAAAATGCGAATTATGTTTGAAAAATTTAATTTCTTACTTGGAATAGGGCTTTTTCAGGAAACCTTAAAAGTAAGTGAAAATTCCCGCACTTTTTACTTGCGATTTTTCCATAATTTTGTTATGGAATCGCAAAAATTGAAGAAAATCATTTTATATCTGATACATAAATCAGTGTTATTTAAAGACGCTAATTCAGGCCAGTTGAAATTAGTCTTGTGGTAATTTTGCTATTGTAAAATGCCAATGGGTTCTAAAAATAGTGTTTTTGCTCGAAGTTTTGTCGAAAATTAAAATGGATTTTTCGAATGAATAATTATATATTTTCTTCATTTCTTCAAAAATATGGTGCTTATTCATAAAGTAGCTTTTTTACGTTCACCTTAAGGGTAAACCCCAAATCACGAAACTCTATTAGTAGCTTTTTTTTAACTGGGCTCACCTACTCAGTCATTTTTCTCTATGCACCATTTACGAGCATATCATCAAGTTTGCAGTAGCCAAGTTAATTTTGTGGACATGTTGAAACCTTTTTATTTTTTTTCTCCTTCAACCGTTTGCCGCTGTGATCAACTTTTGAATCACCGGTTTTCTGAGGCAAATAAGAATATTTTCGAAAAAAAATTTGTCATAAATTAAATTTATGGTAAAATGTTGTTCTTGCACGGTTGAAGTTATATAAATTACCACATATCAAACGAATTACTATCGGAATACTTGGCATTATCGGTTGAAATAAACAAAAAAATGAGCTGACTAGATTCAAACATATGGACTTCCGGTTTTTCGAACATCAATTTACGGTTAAACCAGGTTGACCAATGAGAAAAACAAAAAAAATTACATGTCACAAATTTACCTGGCTACACAAAGCCAGAAACCGTTTGTTTATATCGCGTATGGTCTTCGAGAAAAATGACTGAGTAGGGTGGGCCCAGTTAAAAAAAGCTACCTTAGGTATCGAGAAACGATTTTTTTATTAGACAGGTTTCATGTTAACAAAATTTTATATTATATACGCCGCTATCTTAATCGGCGATACAGAAGAACATTGGTTATTTGCGGTTTAATATATATGGTGTCGCGACATGTCGTGTGTAAACACAAAATATGTCAAAACCGTACATACGATGGTTTTTGCTGGAGGTAGGTGGCGACCCTAAAAAAACCTACCTTATACTAGTGATAGTTTTTGTTATCAGACTGTTATCGTATAAAATAGCAAACCTAGACATTTTTAGATGTGCATTATTGGACCTGGGGAGGTATTGCTGATTTTATCGTCAAAAAGCCAATGGTTCTTGGTCATGAAGCCTCTGGTAAAGTCTCAAAAATTGGTAAAAATGTTTCAAATTTAAAAGTTGGTGATCGCGTTTCTATTGAACCAGGATATAATTTATCTGCTGATGAATACGCTAAAAAAGGACGATACAATTTATCAGAAGTTTTCTTTTGTGCAACACCACCAGATGATGGATGTTTAATGAAATATTACAAGCATAAAGCTAACTGGTGTTACAAGGTAATAATAAACTTTCATCGGATAAGATTTTTGAAATTTAATCAATCACAGTAGATATGCTCTTACAGTAGTATAATTTTTTAAACGCGACAGATTTGACTATGTCACCACAGACGAACTGTATGAGATATCACAAAACGGTACTGTTCTTGTGTGTAATAATAAACTGTATTATTTAGGAGAAATAGCAAATAACCGGTGAAGCAAAAAAATCCAAAAAATTTTGCCTAATCTTTTTTAGTTTTCAGTTGAATGCAAAAAAACGTTTTTGGGATATCTCATACGGTTCGTCTGTGGTGACACAGTCAAATCTGTCGCGTCTAAAAAAAATTACCTTAATCATTTTTCGCATCTCTTCAAAAATGCCACCAAAAAATGTCTTGGAGTCGACTTTCTCATGGCGGTATTAGCAACCATAGATTAAAAGAACATATTGGGCGCTAGAGTGTAAGATTTTTTGCTTTTTAAGCCCTAATTTCCACAATTCGATTCAATTATTTCAATTTTCCCCACAAAAATAAAAGCCCTAAAATTGAAATGTTCAATCAATTCTAAGGTCAAATTCGATTTCAAAAATGTATTCAAAATTTCTCTCTGAAATTTGACACCATGATAATAATTATCAAGAAATTGAACACTCAAATGAAAATTTCAAGTCACTTTAGTTTAATTTGAAAGAAGTATTGAGTCATATTTCATAGAAATTGATATTTGGGGTCAAGTTTCGTTGACAATTGAATGATTGAATCAAATAACGATAAAAAATTAAAGTGAGAATTAGATATATTTTGATGTACTGTCATAACTTGTCTAAGCGGACGTTTTTGAAAATTTTAAAAACGTCCGCTTAGACGCACAGAGACAAATGTCGGTCTAAAAAATCGAATAATGGAGCTAAAGAGCTGTAATTATACAATGTTAAAATTTGAACTTTATAAAAATAAATTTTGCGGAGTTTTTCGATTAAAACTCGGAATCTGTTATATTCTATGGAGTTCAGGATGGCCGCGGTCTGAAGCATTGAGAATTCTAGGCAGCCTAAATGCAACAAATTTTTCGTAGATTATTTTGATATTTTCTTGGAAAAAAAATTCGAAAATTTTGCCTCTGCCTGATTGGTCGAAAAAAACATTTGCTCAAAAGTTGTTTTTGGCCCCGGAAATGAATTCTTCGAATAAAGTCACGCCTGAAACATTTTTAATATTCCTAAATTTAATTTAAAAATGCTAGTTTTCCGGCGTTGAATATGCGAAAAATCACTGGTTTTTCGAGTGAATCTAATTTTAGAATAAAATTTTGGCAAAAGTTGAAAAATATTGTCCAAAAATATAAAATTTTTGTTGAGAAGAATTCAAAATAAATTTTCCCAAAAAAGTAACAGAAAGTTAAGGAGGTTGTAAGGTCTCCCTCTTATCTTTTGATCCAGGATAAATAACACAATAATCAATGGTTAAGGTCGTTTTTTTTTAGGTTGCTCCACCATGATTTCGACTGGGAGAATAGACAAGATAGCGACAAATAGTTTCTGCACGTGAAACCTTGGAAAAAAATATGCGGTAGAAAATGTTTTGCTTCCTAGGTTGATCACGTGACCGGAAATCAGTCATCGAAATTGCTCAAAATGACCGAAAAAAACGGTTTTTTGCGAATTACCGGTGAACCGGTAATCATCGGAGAAAAGAAAAAAATCCTGCGTTTCAAATTCGGTTAAGATTAAGATGCAAAAAACCGTTGTCGCTATATAGTCTAGTTCTCTCAGAACAGAACCCTTAGGTGGAGCGACCTAAAAAAAAAGCGACCTAACTGAGTTCACCAAAGTCAAATATATTCTGAAAAAAATAATTTCAAGAGAAAATTTTCTGGGTAAATGCAAATAAGAAAATGTGATTTTCTAGGATTTCCGGACCGCAAAATTCAAAATTTTTTAATTGAGCTTAGTGCGCCCTTGTCGAAATTTAAAAAAAAACGGATCAATATCAAGCTGACCAATTGTCTGAATATTGCTGTATCTAAATTCTAAATAGTTTATATGATACACATATCATACGATATGTGACATACCGCTATAAACCCCTTAAAAAATTTTAACTTTTCGAAAACTGTTGCCAAAATATAAAATATATTTTCAAAAATAACCAAAACTTATAATTTCCAAATTAAAATTTTTTTAAAAACAAATGTTATTCAAAAGTTATGAATTCCGTCAAAATAATTGAAAATATCGAAAAATTCAAGAAAACAATGAAAATAAAAAACTTTTCAAAAATTAACATTTTTCCAAAGTTCAAAATTTTGCGTTAAAAATTTCTTTATTGAAAAAATGGCAAATTGAATTTTTTTTAAAAGATTAAATAAAACAAGAATTTCTCGCAAAAATTAAAAATCTACAAAATTTTAAATAAAACATATGTTTTTAAAATTACGGAAAATCGGAAACTATGATCATAAATTGATTTCATAAAAATAGAGAATTGAATATCGAACTAAAAATAATTTCTTTCGTAAATTCAAAAAAAAAATATTTCTGAACAAATTTTTCTAGTTATAAAGAAATTTTTTGAACAACAATTTCCAGTACTCTCAATTTCAATTTGCCATCAAATTCTGAATCAAAAAAATTAAATTTTGGGAAAAATTGAGATCAAACTGGAAATTTTGTGACTAGTAAAAATAAATTTTCTTCTTTGGCATCAAATTTTCCATTTTTCAAACCAATTTTTGATCAAATTTTTTTTAATTTTCATCGACCTTCGAACTGACCCATTTCAGACCGCAGTCAGCCTAATTGAGTTCCAATTAGAAAAAGAGCAGCCTAAACGTCCAGAGCAATTTTTATCGCCTTGGGCTGAATAAGTTGTGTTCTACAATTAATTTTATTGTGAATTTCGCCCCTATTATTATGGTTTTTGAAATCCGTGAGTCAAAAAAAAATATGCAAAAAAAAAATTAAAAAAAACGGCCGCTTACACGCACGAAAATTTTGAAAAAAAATCGTAGGTTTTCGCCAAAAAGACACTAAAACGTCCGCTTAGACAACTTTGATGTCATGGGGTCATATTACATAATAAAAAAATAATTTTTATATATTCGGAATCGTGATAAAATTTCCTTCCGTATGCAATGTAATATGACCCCATGCGGGTCATATTTCAAATTTGATCTTTTGGGGTCATATTACAAAATTTGACACCAAAAAATATTGCTCAGAAAATTTGAAGCCGAATGAGAAAAAAATCATACTCATATCATAACCAGGGACCTAGAAACCGACAATTTAAGATTTAACCGGTTTTTCCCGGTATACCGGTAGTGACCAGTGGTTCAAGACCCGGCCCAATTTTTGCCCATAACCCTTCTCGAATGAGTACAGAAATAATTTTGGAATTTTGATCAGCCGTTTTCCTGGAATCGGTACCACAGTGGATGTTACTAGAGCGTGCCTGCAAAGTGAAACCCCGTCACAGTACTTTCAGTAATTGTAAGGTATTGAATTTGAATGAGCCGGGGCTAATGCAAAAAAAGTATGTTGTGATAAAGTCACAGCCAAAAAACAAGCGGAATCTGACATAATTTAGTCGGTCCTGCCGAAATTTCGGCAGCCTAAATATGACCCAACAATTATTTTAAATGATAGTTAATCTTTACTTAAATTGTAGATCCCTGACAATATGACTTATGAAGAAGCAGCATTTATCGAACCCCTATCGGTTGGTATTCATGCCTGCCGCCGAGCTAATGTGACCCTGGGAAATACCGTTTTAATCACTGGATGTGGTCCAATCGGACTCGTCTCCTTATTGGCTGCAAAAACCATGGGGGCATCTAGAATCGTCATGACCGATATGATTAAACAAAGAACTGATAAAGCGATGGAATGTGGCGCAAATGATGTAATTTTGGTCACCAGAGATATGTCACCACAGGATATTGCTGATAAGGCTGTTGAGTTATTAGGATGCATGCCAGATGTAACTATTGAATGCACAGGGGCTGAACCATGTATTCAGGTAATTTGAAATATTCTCAAAAAATAGGTAATTTCTTAATAGCATGTATTTTTTTGTATTTCAATGGGATAAAAACCGCATAATTTTAAAATGCCAACGATTCTGAATTAATCCTTACAGGTCATTTTTTATTTTCAGATTGATAAAAATTCATCTAACGTCGCCTATACGTTTTAGCGATATCAAAAGATTATTTTTGTACATACACTCAATGTATTAAATTGTACTAGTTTTATTTTCAAATCTCTGATTTTTCAATGTTTATTATGTAGATGCACGTTTTTAAGAGCTATAGTTCAGATGTGTTGGAAGAATCCAAGAAAATCTTGAAAAATAATAGGAATTTGTTTTGGGACTCGGGGATCTTAACCGATATACAACGCCCTAAATGTAATTTAGTTACAAAGCCAACGAATTACAATCAGTAACAGCGTTTTTTCTCCCAATTGGATACTGATACGCGTGGGGTTAAATATGATTCATATTATATAAGTAGGGTTATGATAGCTCGTGAAATTATAAAAAAAAATAAGGCATTGTACTTTCCGAATTTCAAAAATATTCTGATGCTTATAATCATACATGCAACCAGCTGATGCAGGATTTATTTTGGTTGTTAAAAAATTCAATTATGTTTAATGCCATATTCTTTATATACTTTCAGAATCTTGAAAATATTATGGTGCCTATATATTTAAGTCAAAATTTAATAATAAACAATATTATTAATTTAATAATTTAGACTGGAATTTATGCTACGAAATCCGGTGGCTGTCTTTTACTTGTTGGTCTTGGTAAAGAAATGGTCAATGTTCCAATTGTTAATGCCGCTGTTAGAGAAGTTGATATTCGCGGAGTTTTCCGATATTGCAATACATGGCCAACGGCTATCAATATGATTTCATCAGGTTTTTTTGATATATTTATACTTGAATTCCTGAAGTCAAACTGTACCCATGTTTTGACCGAATTTCACTCCTGCAATCAAATTGGATTTTTTGGTCGAGATTTCGTAAAAATAAAATCGGTATGTCCATTTCCGGAGAAAAATTTATTTTAACGAAAATCGAGCTCTGCTACTCCACGGAGAAAAAAACGTCATATGACCAAAATTACAAAAATATTGTATGTGTTAACTACAAGCAAACTCAAGTTAAAATAAATCATTAGATTAAAAAAACATTTTTCAACTTATTATCAAAATTTCAGATTTTTTACGTCGCTAAATTTCCTAATGTTTTTAACCAACTTTGCAAACTTGCACTTTTTTCCAAATTTTATTATTTTTCAAAAATGCTCGAAAGTTGTTTTAACAAACATTTAACTTTCGTTAATATACTGTCGTAGTATTCTGTCGCGACATAAGTGTATATGATAGAAATTGTTGCCTATTTTCGAGAAATATTTGCCTAGATATTGAAAAAACGACACCCTTAAAATGTTTGAATGGAAATGTTTCAAAGATTATATTTATTTCCAAAGCCATAATACTGTAGCGTGTATTACCGGTAATATATAGAATTTTAATTATAATTAATTATAATATTATAACGTTTCTTTTAAGGACAAATCGATGTCAAGCCCCTGATTACTCATCGATTCTCAATTGAAAACGCGTACGAAGCATTTGATACTACTAGACGTGGCGATGCCGTCAAAGTTATGATTAAATGCATGCCAGATGAATAACAAGTCAAAAAATCTAGAATCTGTCGAATAAAATCTTTCACTTTATTTATTAATTCAAATCATGATTATTAAAAAAATAAGTTCAAAACTTCAAAATTTCTGTTCCATTAAAATCACACAATTAACATGGAAATAAACAAAAGATGAAATTCAGCATTCTCGATTGATTGTATTGAAATAAAAAATAGAATGAGAGTCTCGAGATAATTCCCGATATATTCATAACGATTACCGAAGCCAAAAAAATTCCGGTTATTTTTAAAAAACAAACTTTGGACTCGGTGATCTTAATTGATATATCAAGAAATTGATATTTCGGAAATCTATCGTGTAAATACGTAACAAAAATGACTAAATATTTAGTAAATTTCTTAAAATCATTAATTAAAAGTTTCAAATATATATTGAGAGGGTTGTCACCTTTATCCGCCAGATCACCATAAAGGATCTTGAAGAAGTAGTATTTTACTTCTATTTTGTTCCAGCGTAGCAAATATTTTTCGAAAAAAAAACACGATGTCATAAGGCAGGTTTTGTTCTCATGTTATCCGATTTTCTTGGATTTAACCAAAATTTCAAAAAAAAGAGCTTACTTTATTTTGTTTTTAGATTTAAAAATATAAATTTGGAATCGATTTAAAGTACACATATGAAAATCCTATTTATAACATGAAAAATTTCGACGTAAAAACAGTTTTGAGTCATAAAAGCATGATCAATATTCTTTATTTTTAAATAATTTGGGTCATACATGTTTTACAAAATAAACTTTTGGATAGAATTTAAATCCATGGCGGTTTGTTAATGAATTAAATTCGTACTAAAAGATATAGCCTTAGATAATACTTGAACTATTAATAATAATATTTTTGCTTTTACTAGTATAAGATTTATTTCGAATGTCATATCAATGTCAGATTTCAAGTTTCAGTTTTATTAATAAATTGAAATATATTATGCATTTATGAGACATGGCTTTTCAAAATCCATCTGACCGAGAAAAATCCATTCAGTCAAGCTAGACTTGTGGTATTTTTCAAATGGGCCTTAAGGGGGTATGCGACTCTGATTTGACACATTCTCGGTGAATTATACTGAAAACTAAGAGCTCATGAAGAAAACTGAAAATACTCATTTGTAGATCTATCCTTGATCTTGCGACTCAGTACATTAAAAATTATTTTTGACATTAACACTTGTTGTTATAGTATCTTTACAAGGGGACATTTCCTTAACTTGTAAATCTATCTCCTCCTAGGCGCTATATCGAAATTAGTTCAAATTCTCACAGAAGACGTAACGATGGCATGCCAAACTTTAAGCGCGAGCTTTTTATGATCGGATCACTAACCAATTCTAGAACGGCAAATAACCGACGTTTTTTCCAATTTTAGACTTTAAAATCTATCTCCTCCGCGGATAAATTTTTAAAAGAGCTCAAATTTTTACTTTAGTAGTCTTCATAGCATTTTTAAGAGATAAGCGCGAGCTTTTCTGAAATTGCTTGTTAGAATCAAAAATATGATTTTTTTGGTAAATTTCCTGAAAAAATGTCGGAAAAAATGTCACTAAAATCAAGCTGACAATTTACTGATGAAAAAACGTTCTTATGGTATATCGACATTTTCATTCTAAACGCGTCAAATAAGCGAATATGTTTGAAGCTACAAAAATACTTAAAAAAAACTGAAAAAGCGAAAAAAGTTCGAAAATTTCGATTTTTTTTGTGTTCATTTGTCTTGTTTTGCACTTTAAAAACATTAGCAATCGATTTAAGGCATTTGTCTAAGACAATACCGGCAGAAAAATCAAAGTCGCATACCCCCTTAAAAGGGTAATCGATTGTTTTTAGTTTTGTCGACGAAAATTTTCAAAAAAAAATAAGATAGGAAAATTTCTTTATGTTAACTGATTTTTGGAATGACTCGAAAATTTTGAGAATTTTTTCATATGTTTCCAGTATTGTTTTACTTTCTCGAAGCAATCGAGTGCATTTGTTTCTATGAATTTTGTCTAGTCGGAGGGAGAAATTTAGTAAAAATTTACGTTTATTCCACAAGAAATCGTTTTTGTATCAGATTCAGCTTGAATTATGAATCATGCTCAAGTTTTAACAGTAGTTGTGCTTTTGCATGCTAAAAATTTGGCTTATAACTTCGAGTTTCTAGTAACATTATTCGAATTTTAAAAAAATTTGAAAACCTCAGAATAAAACTCCGACTACCCCCTTAACATTGTCCAACTTTGAGCCATCTCATCAAAAATGAATGAATGATTTATTTTAAGACTAATCAAAAGAAATAAAGATACGTTTCTAAAAATGTAAATTCGAGTGCACTTTATTCTATATATAGCCCCTACTAAGGAGGCTACATTTAATGAAATACATTGCTAAAGCGGTATTCTGACAAAATTGGTTGTCAGCTTGAGGTGACAGGGAGTCACCATATTGAGAGTTTTGAGATCATTAGAGAATTGACAGGGCTTTGCTTAGATTATCTTTCTCACGTGTCTTTTGAGTAGATAGATTTAAAAAGTATCAGGTTTAAATCCATATGGCGAACAGGGGGATTAATTCATCTTTTATTTAAAATTTTTGAACAAAGAACAATGGATCTGTTTCTTGAAAACATTTTACTCGTGTAAAAAAAGTATTTTTATTTTTTAGAATTTCATGAGTTGAAAATAAGATGGAGAATGAAAATTGTGAAAAAAATTCAGAAATACCAACGCAAGAACAGTTACATAAGGTAAACATTTTGGGAATTTTTACCGGTTAAAATAGTGGTCAAAAGTTTAATTGACGGTTTGAGGATAGGCGCAGGATGCGCAAGAAATTATATCAAATCGTGTCTATGAATTGATTCAGATAAACTTTTATGGTGTGTAAAATGAAATTGTCCTTTTTATTTATAATTTGTTTTGAAAAATCGACAAAGTTGTATTTAGATGAAATATTATATTCAATCAAGTTCCACGAGAAGCTCCGAATCAAGTCTATCAGAATTAGATGATAATCAGAATTACAATCAAAATAGGTATTTTTCAAGCTGAGATTATTTATTTTTTTGGATAGAAAATATATACACCAACTAACCAGTTATGGATCAGGTGATTTAGTTCTGGAAATAATTTCTTCCAGATTGAAATTTAAAGAAATACTTCCGAAAAGTATAATCTCACTTTTTAGACAAAAAAATGAAATAAACAACCAATTATTTACAAAAAAATTTGAAATACGACACCACTTTATTTCAAAAAACATTTATAACCGCGCTTTCTAAAAAAATCAGAAAAAGTCGAAAACATTTCCTTAACCCTTGGAAGCACAGAAAAAAAAAGTTCCGCAGAGGCTCTACTTTGAGCGCTGTTTACAGAAAACTCTTATAAGATCAACCTTCAATTTTTCCTTTATGATCAAGTTGAAGAGTTAAATTTTCAAAAAAAAAGTTTCAAATTCTAGAAACTTGATGTTTAATTCTAGAAAAAAAGCCTTTCAATCAACTCGTCATAAAAGTTGAACCTATTATCCGAAAAAATTTTAGGTGATTATTAGATTCACATTATTAAATTTTAAAATGTATTCGAAAGAGAAGCTTCTGCGATCATTTTTTCCATCATTTTTTGATGATTCAAAGTGCCTTGAGCCTTTCAAAAGGCTATATCCCTCGGAGGGTTAAATATATCGCAATTTTAAAATAACTAGTTTTGAGTCATTTATTCTGACTGGATTCCGATTAAAGGCAAATGAATTATATCTTATATTTTCTAGAACTGAGCATTCCCTTATGTTACGTAACATGGCTGTCATCAGTCAAAATATCACGAAGAAAAATGAAAAGATTAAAAATTGCAAAAAAGACAAAAACAAGAAGTTAACAAAACCCGGGTTCCCAGATAAAAATGAGTTATTAACTCCCGGACCTTCAAGTAGGCCAGATCAGGTCGAAACCAGCTTATATTCAGCATGTATTCTATCTGCCAATTGTCTATCAAGTGCCGCAAATATGCTAACGGAAGTTTCGGGTGAACCAACGTAAGGAAAAAAAATCACCCAAGAAAACGATCTTTTGTTAGTTTTTGGGGTCAAATTTCCTTTACGAATGATAAAATAAGTTTATCGGACTAATTGACACCTTAAAAACAATACGATTGGTTTCGAGACTCTTTTCTAACTACAGCATTTAACGTTTTTGCTTCCTTTTTCCGATTTGCATAATTTTCTATCTGCCAATGAGAACGATGGCGGCAAGCAAATTGGAAAAAAGGAAGCAAAAACGTTACATGCTGTATTTGTTTTCTAAAATGTCATTTTTTTTCTAAATATTTCAAAGTTATGAATGTCAAGTTAATACTATATAAGGTATATCAGGTTGCAGAATGGTATATGAAATCTGTCTTAGAACGGTCTCATACATTTAAGCAATAAACCCTTGGAGGCTCAAACGTTCCCTGGGAGCTCCAAACTGATTTTTAGGCTTGAGTTTGAAATAAAATAAGTTCTACGTATAGCCGAGAAACTTTGTTTCAATGTACAAATAAGACTTTCCTAAAAAATGACTCCATCAAATTAATAAAATTACTTTTGAACGGTTGTTGACAGAAATTCCTAATCGCTATTTTGGAAGCTTTATTTTTTTTAGTTGATTTATCGGCTTTGAGCTTCTTAGAGTTAGAAGACTTTTAATTAAAAATCCCGGTCTATATCTGTATTTTCGTAAAAAAACTTTAAATTTGAAATTTTAGTCGACTCAAAATAAAGGTTGAAACCACTAAAATTATCGATTTTATTTCAGAAACGCTGAGCCTGCAGTCGGCCAAAATTCTAAAACCGAAATTAGCTGCCTGATGAAAAACTTGTACCATTTGGATCGAACTCTTAATCTTTTGTCACAAAACATTAAGAGGCAGCGAAATACTACTGATAAAACATGAACTTAATATCTCTGGCGCTTTTAACATAAACTTATTGACGTTGAAGCCTGTATTTTTTACCTGAAAATGGTATTTTTTGCCTAAGAAAATTGTTTAGCGTCAGGAAAATATTATAAAAAAATCTTGTACAGATACACTTATATAACAAATTAGAGCTGTCTCACGGATATTCATCTATTTTTTAACAACTTTTAATGTTAACCTACCTATATCCCCTCCTAAGGTCGAATTAGTAGTTTCAAGATTACGTAATTCGCAGAAAAATCTAAGATGCTTATTTCTAAATGTTTGTTAGTTTAAAAAACATCTTGGAACGGGTGACCTTTAAGTGCCCAAAATTTTCAAATAATGCAACCAATCACAAGCTCTCAATTCAATATAATCCATTTTGATTGGTTGGATTTCGGTTTCAGTGCCCAAAATTTTAAGGGGGTGTTCATGTCTCATTTGCAATTTTGCAGAGCTAGTTTGGGAAAATCTGAAGCTTGAAAAATAATTCCAAAAATGCCAATTTGTAGACCTAGCCTGTATCTTGTGAAATAAACGGTAGAACTCAGATTTTGATGACTATACCAATCGCCACATAGTCGTAACAGGAGGTCATTTCGCGAAATTTCAAAACCTATCTCCTCCCAGACCATATATCGAAATTTGTGCAAAAGATGACATAATACGTGGAATAAGCAAACTAAGATTTGCAGTGAACGTTTTTTCATTTCGATGACCCAATTTTCCTAGCGGTCCAATAAACTGACGATTTTTGGCCGTTTTTCATGATTTTTGGCTTAAAAATCTATCTCCTCCGAGGTTTAGTTTCAAAAAAGGATCAAAATTGTTTAAAGAACACATTGTTGCATTTTGAAGGATTGCAGTGNCGTTTTTCCCAAATTTCGATGCAGACTTGAAAATATGATTTTTCGAACAAAAAAATTCGAAAAATTTCGATAAAAAATGTGCTCCGATTTTTTCGAAATTAAGCTCAAACGAAAGCCAGGAAATCACTGAAGATAACGTTGGCTTACGTCAAGCCGATATTTTGAAGTTTTAGTGGTCAAATCTTAACAAACAATACTTTTTGACTGTATTCTGAAAAAAAATAAAAAAAACGCGAAAATATCGAAAAAAAGAGATTTTTGAGAATGTGATCGGAAATTCATTTTGTAGAAATCCCGAAGCAATTTGGTGCACTCTGATTGCTTCTAAGTCCTCATAAAAATCAGACATGAACACCCCTTAAAGGTCACCCCTTGAAACCCGAGCGTCATGACAGTGACGCGTCACACATGACGCGTCACACGGTGATTCAAAATTCGAATTATTAATTTTCATTTCTTGCGTTTTTTTTTTCTGCCAATTTATGTTTCTTCGAATCGCTAGATACGTAACTTACGTCTCCTTTCATGGTAAATTCAAAATATAAGCACTAGCTGACAAATTTTTGTCGTGAGTTTTCATCTATTTTGATTCCCGAGCTTGGAAAATGAAGAATTGAAGCAAAAAAAATATTTTTATAGGACTGTGTACTGTTTATTCAAATACGAAAAAATAAACGCAAAATTAAGCCCAACTATCGATTAGTTTTAAATGACTAATTCGTTATTTATATATCGGATTTGATTGGTTTCTCAAATTGTCGTTTTTGAGCATATTCGGCAAAATGTTGATCAACATTATGAAAATTTTAGAGTTGATTCCAAAATTTTATTCAAATTTGTCTATTTGACACTTTTTCAACCGATGGTTACCACGTTTAGGTCAATCTTATTTCTCGATTAAATTTTATATCTTTTATGGCTTTCAACTAAAAAATGATATAACTAGGGATATCGGGAAACGTTTTTGTACAAGCATTGGGTTAACTTTGCAAAAGAGAACTTTTGGCGGTATGTGCTGTAACACCCGAGCACTTTTTCTACCTCTAAAATATGCAAATTACTGGGTTTTTGCTGATTACCGGTCAACGTCTGAAATCGATTGTCTATCGGATTCAAGAAAATGTTTCCTGATATCTTTGAACGATTGATCTCCAGATGGATGGCCTTTAAAAAAGTTCTAGCCTAAGGTAGAAAGGGCAAACGTTTTATGCTAAAACATTTTTAAATTGTAGTCCGTAAAAAAATATTATTTACTATCTGATCGAAAAATTCTGAAACATCAATTTTGACAATAATAAATTAACATTTGCTACAAAATTAAAGTCAATTTCTTTGACTTTAGAACCCTTCTTCTACATTTTACAAAAACAATTGTCAAAAAGTTCGAGCGTTAAACTTTCATTTTATGATTTGTTAAAATATTAATACTGTAAGGTCGCTTTTTTTATCGGTTGCGCACCCAAAGGGGTATCTGTTCTGAGAGAACCAGACTAGATAGCGACAAACGGTTTTTTGCATCTGAATCTTACCCGAATTTGTAGTGGTAGAAAAACAAAATTCCGGTGATTACCGGTTCACCGGTAATTAGCAAAAAGCCTTTTTTTAGGTCATTTTGAACAATTTCAATGACTAATTTCCGGTCACGTGATCAACCTAGGAAGTCAAAAAAAATTTCTACCGCTTATTTTTTTCCAAGGTTTCACATGCAGAAAACCATTCGTCGCTATCTTGTCTTGTTCTCCCAGTCAAAATCACAATTGGGCAACCGAAAAAAAAATCGACCTTAGGTCGCTTTTTTTTTAGGTTGCTCCACCATGATTTCGACTGGGAGAACTAGACAAGATAGCGACAAATAGTTTTCTGCACGTGAAACCTTGAGAAAAAATATGCGGTAGAAAAAAAAGCGACCTCAGTAATTTGTAAACCTAAAAAAATGTACACGCTTGTAGATAATCGAATGGGCACGATGTCAGACCTAAATAAATCGTTTTTTTTAAACAAATGTCTATTTCTCTTTAGAGGTTCAAACCATTCAGAAATAAGCAAACATTTTTGTTCGAGACAAATAAAATTACAAATGTTTTCAATATAAATATTAGTATTTTTTAACGTTCCGATTTATTTAAATTATCTTCAGAATGAGAAGACAAATTATTTTCAACGAAAGACACAGAGCACAAAAATATTTTTTCAGGTTCGGTTGGCTAACTGAAGGCCCGATTGTAGAATTCAAAGTAGGATTGCGAGGAACAACACACGAACAAACAAACGACATACTTTTATGTTCAAATTGTTTGTTGATTTTTGGCCCAAAAATTTGTTCCTCGCAATTCTACTATCGGGCCTTCAGTTAGCCAACCTATCTGAGAGCCCGATTGAGAAATATATTTTGTGCTCTGTGCTTTTCGTTGGAAATAATTTGTCTTCTTATTCTGAAGATTATTTAAATATATCGAAACGTTAAAAAATACCAATATTTATATTGAAAAATTTATAATTTTAAAATGTGGAACGAAAATTTGTTTCTATATTATATGACCTTATCAATGATAAACAAATGTGGGCAACTTTAAACAATGAAATTTTAACGATCGAGCTATTTGAAGCATTGTGCAGGTTCAACCAGTTCCATTTCCAACCCCCTTATAACTTCAGTTAAACATTAACTCCTAAAATTTGGCTTCAATCAAACCATTTTACTCTCATCTTTAAAATAAAGAATATATTAAAAATTCGTTACAAATTTTGCGTAGGTATTTTGTATAGAGTATGGTTAAGGTCATAAGTTATGAAAAATCTACGCATTTTTCCTGCAAATACAAAAAATCTTTAGTCTAAGCGGAAAAAACGGGACTTCTGACCATAAATATGTAGTGGACAAAACGAGATCCACGATTCTGTCCGCTTGGCCAAGGCCCAAAGTAATTCAGGCAATTACCGAGGAGTCCAAGGATTATAACATTTTTATGAGATCTTACAAGATTATGTTATGAGCCATTGGCCAAGCGGACAGAATCGTGGATCTCGTTTTGTCCGCTACATATTTATGGTCAGAATTCCCGTTTTCCGCTTAGACTAAATTTTTTTTGTATTTGCAGAAAAAATGCGTAGATTTTTCTAATTTTGTCCGCTTGGCCAAGACCCACAGTAGCAAAATATATTTTAAGTGGTATGTCACATACCGTATGTATGCTGAAGTATCATCTTTAGACGAAAGCGGTTTTTCGAAAACATTTTAACCCTGACAACCACTCACCTATAATAATGAGAATATATGTATGAAATTTCAAATATTTTTACGCACCATGATAAAATAACTTATTGATTTTCATCTTTATTCATCCAAAATCGGCTCTTTGAAAAAACTTGTTGTCTAACGTGATAAGGTCAGGACCCCAAACCTTTCATACATGTATTATTCTATTGACACTTTTTATCGATATTCTCGGTGTTTTTTATTTTTTTCGCTAAATCCGCCTCTTAATGGACCTACCGTGAACCAACCTGTTTTTATTCTTTTCCAATAAATGCGAAAAATAATATAAGAAATTATGCATGCAGTTGCAGGGCGACATTTTGCATGCGTTTCTGCAAATAAAATAATTAAAGATTTTGTGAAAAAAAAATAATCTCGAAATAAATCATTTAAGAAATCCCGACTTTCAAGAATGCAATTTCAAACGAATATTTTTTCGATCAACCCACCTTTGTCAATATGATTGTTCAAAGCTTAAAAATAGCAAAAAACTGTTTTCACTCATGAAATTTGTGGCATGCCATTGCTTTTGTTTATCTCAAGGTCAACCTGTAATCAACCTTGAAAATTGCCTTCTGATACAAAACACGACAATTTCCATAAAAAAATTAATGAATAAATCACTTGAACATTATTTTATTTGCACGCTTCTCACGATTTCACATAAACGTCTTCAACATATCGTATGAGATTCAAACCTATCAACTTCCGCTGACAGTAAGCAAAAGGTGGGTTCAGTAAAAAAACTCCTAGAAGATTATTTTTGGTAATTTATTAAAATTTCATTTCAGTTTGATAAATTTTCAAATCAATTTTCCGATTTCATTTTAAGCTTGACTTTTTCATCAAATATTTTTTCTTCTTCTTGCTTTACAAACATTTCCCAGGCTAATCTATGATCTCGTTTATCTTGAACAGTGCCATTATGTCTTACTTCAGTAGTCAAAATTGCAAACCAATCTTTAGCAGCAATAGCCTCTAGAGCTGCTAGCTTATTTTGCTCTTTATCAGGGATCTAAATTTAGCACATCCAAAAAATGGGCTTTTTTCTCTATTTTTTTGCTCACCCCAAACTTTGAGAACATGCCATTTTTTAATAAAAATAAAATAGTTGCAAACGGATTTTCGCATTTAACCGCCAAAGGATAATTACACATGGAAAATAGGTAATACCAGTAGTTTACCCTACAAATATTTTGGCATCTAGGGCAAGTTTTTTTTATAATTTGGCACATTTTTTGTCCACAAAACAAATTTATTTGACTCTTTCAGATCTGTCAGATGACAATTTTTTTCCGAATAAATTGTAATCGAGGCAAAATATAGTCAAAAGTTTATGAGCTGTTTTCTCGGTTCGCTACCAGCCGTCCGCGTCCAAATATACTCTATATATAGAGGTGTGGTAGGGCTAGCAGTAGTCCAGTACTTTTGATATTGTATTTTTAATACCGTAATATATAAGAATTAATATATTTCAGATATAATATAATCAATGCTCTTATTCAATATCTTCATCGCAAATAAGGAGATTTTCCCGAATTCAAAATTGTAAAAACTGACATGTAAAAAACACTAATTTTGGACATTTTCGAAATTTGAAGTTAATTTTGATATTAAAAGTTAGAAATATAATTTTGCAAATTTTTGCGTATTTATAAAAATGAGTGTTGAATCTCACAATTGATGCGCAAAAATCAAGAAGTAAGCAGTAGTTTATATAATTTGATAAAATTTCTGATATTGTATAAATGAACAAAAATTTTTATTATTTGATTTAAGGGGGTAGCGGTCGCAAAATGGTACTTTACTCCACTTTACCAGAATACTAAACTGCTGCGAAATTTTTGAGAATAGCCATTTGTAGATCTATCCTTAATCTACAAAAATAATTAATCAGAATAATTTTTGGCCGACCCTGGTGACCACCATGCAGCGAATTCTAGAACACCTAATCAAAAATTCAAAATCTATCTCTCCTAGAGTTGCATAAGATTTCACTCAAACTGCATGAACCACAGAAACACTCATGGTTTGAATTTGATGGTTCAATTTTTGAATTTCCATCTAGTTTTTCTTAGAACTGCGAAAAACCGCCTAATTTCAGGTTTTCGCTATTTAAAATCTATCTCCTCCTAGGTTACATTCAGAAAGCAGTATAATTTGGGAAAAATGGAAAGAAAAATATGTTTTTATTTTGACTGGTGCAGAATTTTAAAATGTTTTGTAGAATTCTAGAAAATCCTTTAGTTATAAAACCGCGAAGAAATCTTGGAAAATAAAAGTCGTCGGATTTAGTCGAAAGTACCACCAAATTGAAGCTTGAGTTTCACTGATCAAAAAATTTTATGTATTTTTTTTTCTTTTTTTATAAGTTTATGCTTTCTGAGTGTTCCCTAGCAATTTCGTGATTTTTTACAGCCCAAAGTACTCTAAAAAGAGTGCGACCGCTACCCCCTTAAAGCTCAGATTGTATTTTGTGATCAAAGATGGTCATTTTCCACAATTTGAAATTTTCACCGGACATCTGGTTCTTTCATAAACAGATGATTTCCGTTTTCTCACAACCGATTTAGGCTTTAGCCGAATTAATTATTATCACGAGAAATATAATCTTGTTTGAGAGGGATTTATCGTTTTATAAAAAAATAACAACAAAAATGTCAGTCCATTTTTCTCCAAATGATTTTACCTCATTTTTTTTACAACAATATCCTGATCCCTAACTTTGTAATCAAGAATAAACTGTGTATTCATCTCAAAAAATTTGGCTTGTTCGTCGAAGGTCATAGCTCTCCAACCAGCATTTATTGCATTGGTTCCACCAGGAATTTTATTTTCCTTCCTCCATTTTTTATACATATCAATGACGGTACTAGCGCGTTGTTTCGTTGTGAAATTATACCTTTTCCGGTGCGTGTCCCGTTTTAATTTTTTTATTTCATCAATATTTTTATGTTCGTTTTTTTGTGCTTCGCTGAATTTCTTTGATTTTGGTCTTTCGATTTTAGACTATAATCTGGTTTTTTTTACTGCAAAATTAAAAAAAATCTGAGAAATACCCTTCGAAGCAAATTTTTGGGAATTAGTTCAGCTTTTCTTTTTTTGATTGTGATTTGACACCCCTGAAAATTGTTTTAAAAAAAATGAAAAAACGGGAATTTGATCCCTTTAGAGGTGTCATATAGCAAAAAAAATTATTGCCGAACATATTCTGGTATACCAGTTCCGAAATAACCCGCGTGTGAGTTTGAATGTCCTAAAAAACCAGACCTGTGCTTTCATTTGTATCCAAATTCTTCGGTCTGTCAAAAATGCTGAATTTTGTACGGTTTTTTCCTCATTATATTCAGTGATAAATGCAGGAATTGCGTATTTGTCTTTCCATTTATTTTCAAAATTTTGTACTTCTTTGATAATAAAATTCATTCGTTGTTTTCGTAAAATTAACTTTTCTTCAACCGAAATTCTATCAAAATCGTGTCTTCGTTGTTTAACAGGAATTGGAGAATGCTTGAATTCGGGCTTAGCGCAATACAATGAGAATATGTTGTATGAGTATTGGAGGTCATCAATATGCGCTAAAAAAAGTATTTTATTTCTTCGAATTTTCGGCCCAAAATTCTGTTCACCAGAATGTCGCGACATGTCGGGTGGTTTTTTGAGAAACCCAGTAAAACTACGACTTCCTTGTATTTGGAAACCCCATAAGACCATAAAAAATTATGGTCTTTAACGCGGTTTCGTCAGTATTACCACCTTGTCCCAAAAAGTCATAAAATGCAATTTACAAACAAAAAAAATTTCCTAAAAAAGTCAAAAAAAAAAGTTTGTAATTTTCAAATTAGCTTTAAAACATTTATAATTTCCTTCAGTTTATTTTTAAAATCAGTTCCTGGTGTATTTTTCGGCCACGGGCCGTCTTTATTGAATCTATTTTTTACCTAGACCCTCCATGAATTTGATATCGTCATCATCGATTGGCTTGGTATATTTCGCAACTTCTTGTTCCACCAAGTGAAATATTTTTGGTAATGAAATATGACTCATCTTTTGAGGTTTATAATTATAAATATCTGAACAGGATTTAAAATTTTTAGTTAATTCGCGACAAAATTTGCGTTTTTATCTTGTCATTTTGAATCCGACCTAACTTCGATATGTTGGAAATTATATTTCTCTCTAAATTGAACTAGCATTTCATAAACATCATTCCGTTTTTGTATAGACAATCTTTCTTTTTCTTCCTTCGAAAGTGTTTTATACTCGGGAATTGCTTTGAGACCTGTACTTAAATCTTTGATGTACTTATTTTTCAAGGGCATTTTTGTATAATAGCGAAGTTCTTCTGAATACGTTTTTTAATTTTGAATTTTTAGAAATTGAATATTTTACCAAAATCATGAAAAAGCATTTCTTTGCCTTTGGGCAGTTTTAAGAATCGATTTCCCACAACAATTTCACTTAAATTTGATGGATATTGCCGAATATAAACATTATCTGAAATTGATAGAAATCGAATGGGAGCCAATGATTTCAGCAATAATCTGCTCCTCAAGAAAGACATTCTAAATCCCTTTCAAAATTATGATATATTGATGAAAATTCATATAAAACAGATATTGACTTTAATATATTGACTTTCTAGGTTGTTCACGTGAACGGAAATCAGTCATAGAAATTTCTTAAAATTACCGAAAAAACGATTTTTGCGAATTAGCGGTCAACCGGTAATCACCGGAAGTCAAGAAAAATTGTCAGAAACCTAAATTTGGTCACGATTCAGATACAAAAAAACGTTTGTCGATATCTTGTCTAGTTCTCTTGCAACCGATACCCCTTGGTATGAAAAATAACCTGAGTTTTATCAGTCTGTATTAGGCTGTCATTTTATAGTCACTCTACTGTATTAACAATTTAAGTTCGATGCAAATTTATTTCTCAGTTCAAGGAACAGTTTGTCCAGAAAGTTAGCCTTTTCTTTTGTTCGTCGAAAATTGTAAACGTAAACTTTTACTGATTTTTTTATAAGTTTCTAATTTTTTCTCAGTCGCCTTTTTAGCTTTCGCTGCTGTGACTCTGTCAACGTCTTGTTTAGCGTTATTTAACACAAATTTGCTCCAGCTTTCTTTTTCGACTTGACCCGTCAAAAGCTCTTTCCATTCTTCATTATACGCCACAACCATTTTGTAAGATCCATATTTTTGAACCTATGATTTTTTAGAGCAAACAGATTTTCGTGTCTACAAGGGTTTTAAAATTATTTTCGATCAGTTTAATTTTTGGAATATGACACCCTTGCCGTTAAAATTATAAAATGATATAAATTGATGATAATACCTGTCCGGACAACGCAACTTGTTCTCTGAACAAGCTTTAAGTTTGCTTTCGTTTAAATAGTTTTTTTGAATTTCACAAAATAGAAAAAGTTCGAATTTCATCGCGCTCAAACCAAAAAGCTCAACAAAACAAGTTACTTTGTCTGGGCAGATACTTTTTTCGATATCGGGCTGTCAACCATTCAAATGAAAGATATTTTGAAAATGTAATATTTTTTTAGTATGTGAGGCGACTCTGATATCATGGAATCCATAATAATCGAAATAAAGTGAAAATTAAAAAAAAAATCGGTTATTTTCGTAATATGACACCATCGAAATACGATTTCAAAGGGTTTCAAATAGAGTCATAGACTATAAATCATAGAGCACTGTAAAATAAAATTATTTTTATATCACTATTATGCCAAAAATTCAGCCTAGATCTTTTAAAATCGCTATTTAGAAACTCAACTGTCGATGAAAATTTCAAATATACAAAACAAATGATTAACTTTGAACCCCATAGCAGAACTGTTTTTATTGCAATCCTGTTTTGCTCGAAATAATAATTTTTTTCATCCAAATTTTTCTCATTAATAACTTTTCTTTCTTCTGTTGTCAAATTTCGCCACCTTACGGCTACTGATTTTGGATCTGATTTTTCTCCATTTGATTTCAACTCTCTTCGTATTAAATACATTTGATTTGGCACGACTAAAGAGTCATGAAATCCGTATCGTTCTCGATGTAATTTGAGGGTTAATTTTTGTAATTGTTTTTGTTCGGGGGTTAGAAGACTTCCTCGATTTACTAGAGACTGTTTTTCTCGCTTTATCTCGGGATTACTCATCTTGATTTTTTGAAATATCCTTAAATTAGGGTGAGAACTGTAGAAAAGATCGGAGCCTAAAAAACTTGATTTTGTCCTTCGCATCAATTTTTTTTGTAATTTTTCAAAATTTTAAACATAAAAATTACGAAAAAAAATTCGAAAAAAATCAATGTTAAAATCTCCATCTTTTGAGTCTTAACTAATTATGAGTCATAAGTTGAAGGACCATCGATGACTTTGATTTTACTGTTTTCCCTACCTTAAATCAGTTTCAATATCTTTTTCTGATACATTTTCTTCAATGTCGACCAATAAAAAAGCTGGAATAAAAAAATCTTTTTGAAATTTATGAATAAATTCAAAAATATATTTTTTATTTTCTTCTTCCGCCAATTTTCTAACTTTTTCAGCTTCAGCTATTGAAATATTTTCAAAATTAATCCTTATTCCAGTCCACTTTAAGTCAAGTTTTTTGGGAAAGGTTATTTTATTTTGCAAGTTGGCATAAACCATCAAATGATTTTTATTTTTAACGTTATAATGATACTGATAAAGATCCAATAAAAATTCGTAGTCTTTCTAAAGGATGAATTTTAATTTACATTTTATTTTGTTGCTTGTTCTAAGATGGTTTTAGTATGAAATCGGCGTCGATATTTTCCATTTACCATTTTTTAAAAGTGGTAAGCTAAATCTAGATTTGAAAAAATTGCTTTTTTTTACCATTCAAAAATAAAAAAAATTATACTGGGGGAATATCGCAGCGTGAACCCTACATACATTGATTTGAAGTAAAAACGTTGATGAAAATTCTTATTGGGGTATCAAAACCGAAAAAACTATTCCGCGCACAAATGTTTAAAAGAATAAGGTCTAACACTTTTATTATCACCACTTTAATTAACTTTGATTTTCAGCATAATAAATTTGACTTTTTCGATTTTTTTATAAAAGTTATACTCACAGAAAATTTTCATACAATTTTTGAGCAAGATATAAGTTTAGCGAAGTGGAAAACTGATTGGCAGTTGCATAGCTCGCTGTGATTGGCTCACTCCAAAATAATAAGCGATTTTTATTGGACAGAAAAACTGATTTCGACAAAACGAAAACTAGTTACCATTCTCGAAAACATACAAAACCCTTGATTATTACTTTTCACTTCGCTTAACTTAATTCTCGACTTGATAAATTGAGTGAAATTAATACTTGAAAAAGTTTGATAATAACGAGAAATCGTATTTTAATTATTTTGAATTTCACTTTTATTTTAATTGTGTTTTTGACAAAAGTTTAAATTTTGAAACTACTCTGGGTGCGCAACGTTTTTTAAACTAGTAGATGGTTATTTGTTTGTAATGTTAAATTAATTCATTTCCTTATTTAATATACAGTCGAAATTGTTTACAAATTCTTTTATTTCAGAAAATTTTCTATTGCATGAAATTGTTTTTGAATGAAACTTTTGATTATTTTTATACTTTGAAATAAAAATTTCAATCTCATTTTGAACTGCTAAAGTTCGCTCTTGTCTAACGGAAACTTTTGCGTCTTCAGATAAATCATTATAACTTTCCCCCGCAGATTCTTTATTTTGCTTCTCATAGAAACCAAAAGGTGTCATTTGATGTAGATATCGATAATTTTCAAAATCTCTGAAAATGTTCATATCTCCAAGGTCTGGTACTCGACGAAATCTGTTTCCAATTTGTCGTAATATAGTCATTTCTGTTGAAAAACGAATCAGTAACCCCATTTTTCTTAAATTTTTTTATCAAAATCTAGACTGATAAGTAATTAACTTGAGGTTTTGTTTTTTAAGATGCCAACTGGTACGTACGATTATTTAGAAATAATGGGCGATAATATAACTTTTTAGGCTACGTGCCACTGCAGAGCCAGTTTTTCCGTTTTTACCAATAATTTTAGATACAATAGAACACTTGCGTTTGACATACAGGTTGGTAGAACGGCTTTGGGTCAAAAAGTCCTGCTAGCGTCTGTTTCAACGAGCAGTTTGACAATTCAAAATACCAGTTCGAACGTCACGGGCAATTTGAATCTCTAAACTGTTCGCTTAAACGGACTTTACTGTAGTTTTTTTTGAGAAAACGGTAAATTCGGATTAATGACCGGTGAATAACCGGAAATCGAAGAAACCGATTCTGCAGATAGACGTAGCTTGAAAAGCTATATAATGACCTAAAATTCAAGAAATATTGTATGTACCAGTTGATTTGGAGTCCTCAGAGGACTGTCCTCTTCGATATCCTCTTTTTTAAATGAATAAAAAATGTGTTTAGCGCAGATATTTTATTAAATTTGTAAACGTATATGCTCTTTGGAGTTGAAGTCAATCTAAATCGGTCAAAAATAACTCGGTCAAAAAAATCATTTTTAATTGTTTTTTGAGAAGGTTTATAGCTATTTTTTTTAAGAACTCTCACGGGCGCGCGATAGTATTACGGGGTTTCGAAACACACTGATTTTAAATATATTTTTTTCATTAGAGAAAATTAAATTATTTTTATAAATATTCATCTCAGTAAAAATGTGTTGATAAATTAAATTTCAGATAAATTACATTTGTGATACATGATGCATATGCATTTTCTGTACAAATATTCGCAGTCCAAACAAAGACTTCCCCATAATATTTTCGTTTCAGTGTTTCAGAACACAGGCGCACCCGTGAGGTTGAATTTATTAATCAAAGGGAGATTCTGACTTCCTTAATTTCTTATAAAAACTAGCTAGAGATGTAGATTGAGTTCAACTCCAAAAATATATTTATTAATTGCAGGATGATCATTTACTCTTAATGGGGTGGTATTCGCTAAAAGCTGAAGTTCAAATTGTTCGATCAAATATTACTTCCCTCTGATATATTCCAACAAAAATATTGCATCCAAAAAAAATTCGAATGTGACGGATGGTGGTTCAATCAGAAACGAGCTTAGAAAACTGACGGATTTTTTTAAAAATGTTTCTCCTCCCTGAGTTTTCATGGTATAAAAATGATTTATGACTTAAAGTAACCTGGCAGCTCACTTAAAAGCGTTTTAAAAAAATTCTTAGATTTGGCTTCTAATCATAAAAAAAACAGTATTTTGACCCTATTTTAGGGGTCTCAATCAGAATGTATCTTCCCCTGGATTTAAAAGTCTCACATTCGTAAGTTACGAATCGTAACCCACAGGAATTTGTAGCTGAAGAGTCTGTGCAGCTCATTGAGGAGCGTTTTGTCCTAATTTCTTTCTCGTTTTTCAATAAATCGTGTTTCAAATTTCCAAAAATCAAGAAATTTCAACTTATATCATACGAAATATTTTTGAAGCTATCAAAAAGTTTTTCCTGCTCATGTATAATTATAAAACGATTACCCAAAATGCTTGTAATTGTCCATATTTTCATGAAAAAAACCATTAAAATGATTTTTTTTCCAGAGCCTCATTTAGCGACGACCACCCCTTCAAGGGAAAAAGCGATATCTTGTGACTCCTACTTCGTATTCAATTGGTTTGTAGGAGGCACAAACGTGACATTAGAGATGAACTAGATGATTTTTGTAAAGGGACAACAATGGTTTTATAGGTAAAATATCAGATGAAATGAGAGTTTTATAGAAGTACATGCAAATACAGCCGAAAAAGTTTTTGAGTGGTTTCAATAGCGTAGGGTTAAAATAAAGCTGCTTTGGTATAATACATTTGAAATAAGCTTAGGTCTGTGTTTTAAATAACCCTCAAATTCAATGGTTAGATTCATATATATGAATCGCATATGCGGTATACCATCTTTAAATTTCTGGCAATAATTTAACTTTCCAAGCTTTGGTACACGGCAGAAGTAGTTTTTCATTTCCAGTTTTGTACTAATAATTTACCAAAAAACTATCGGTTTCTCGATAAAAAAAAACATCAAAAAATACCGGTAAAAAAACAGAAATCGAAAAACGGCTTTGCAGCGGAACGTAGCTTCGATAGCTAAATTATGGCGCAAAATTTAAAAAATATCGGCCTCGAACCATTTTTTAAATTATATTTTTTATTCTCTCGTAGTGTGTCGGCATTTTCAAAATTGAGTGTCCCAAAAAACAGAGCCTAAGACTTTTTACGATTTGTTTTCTCTCAGCCAATTTTCTAGATAAAAAATATCATGAAATTTTGTAATAAGGCTTCCAGTATAGTTGAGATTCTGATAGTTATTTTTAAAACACTTTTCGATAAGAAAATCTCAGTATGTGTTTTTTTAAACCTACTCTACTCTTATTTTGATGATGCTAGCTTCATAAAGATTGATATGGGCGCGAATTATGACTAGGCAGCAAGCAAGCCGCGTGGCAGGGTTGGAAAATATTTTTTAATAATTTTTTTTTGTTAATTTATGAGTTTTGTATAAATAAGTTGTCGTAAAACTACTTCTTTATTTTTATTACAAATATTATAGGGGGGCAATATCGCCGAAAGTTTTTTTGCCAAAAATTTCGGCGATATTGCCCCCCCTGTATGTTTTGTCAAGATATTCTTCAATTTTTTTTGGTAAAAAATATTTCCGAGGAAATTTATTTTAAAGATATTTTTAATAAAAAAATAATCGAGTTTAAATTTCGAATAAAATAATTATTTTACTACAATTTTATAACATAAATAATTAATTAAAAAAATTTTTGAACAATATTATTTATTCAACAAAATATTTATTTAAAAAAGTTTAATTTTTTAAAGTGTTGGTACAATTGGGAATAAAGTCAGATAAAATATTCCGCGAAAAGGATCGGAGCGGATTAGTCAGGCCGTATTCAAATTTTCAAATACTGAACGATGAAAGGTAAATTAATGCACTAGTACGTAGATTTAGAAGCTCTATATCGATAATTTTACCTGGCTACCTAAATCAGCACTTTTCGAAGTTTCATGAGATTTCTAAAAAATCTTACCTCGCGTAGTTGCTCTATTTTTTTGAGAAAACCCATAAATATTTAAACAAATACTTACTTTAGGTACTCAGGAATAATCATAGGTATATTATGTTTTTATAATAATACCGCATGTTCAAAACAAGCTGTTAATTGGCTTAGAAAAAATACATAGAATAAGGCAATGATGTTTGTACACACGGTATTTTTTTACTTGGAAAATAAGCTGAAAATAAAATAGGTAAAAATAATAAATTATCAGTTACGTGATCGTTTAAAAATGCTTTAAAGTAGGGTCGAAAAAAAGTTTATTTAACATTTACTTACGTCCAATATTTGACTGAATTTTTGGAAATTTCAGCGTTATCATTCGAAATTATCACGGTGATTGCGAAAAGCTTATAAGGTCCCGATAAATCTTTGATAAAAAAAAGGATTAATTGGGTGCGTTCGGATATTTTTTTATATAGCGGAAAATTCCGTAAAGGGATAGTGAGTGTAAAATGTTGTAAATATACATTCAATTTAAAGTTGGTATTATTATACCACGGCACATTTAAAAAAACTAAGAATATGTCGAGAAAGTTCTACTTTTTATTGTTTAATTAAGCACACAGCTGAAGATAAGCATATGGCGCGCCATGGCGTACTTGTTTTAAAAATCTTGCAATCTTACAATTATGGATTTTCAGAGGTTGCTCTCTAGTTTAACGTCGACATATTATTAGCTCTTAATTTGAAATTTCGCTCTGCCGGAAAATTATAAAAAAAGGTCTTTTAGTTAATTGTTTCATTTTTGAAAAAATAATTAACAAGCAAAAAACGCCTTTAACATTTTTAAAAAATTGTCCCCTAGCCCATAAAATTGCAAAGCTAATAATATTTTATTTATTAAAGTTATCCTAAAGTTTGAAGGTTATTTTTATCGTGACATATTTCTCTAATTGTATAAAAACCGCAAAAAAAGTTTTCAGAAATTATTTTTTGCGTTTTTATGTAATTTCAGAATTAGTCTATTTGTCATGATTAACACTTTCACTTCATTTCACACCCACAACCCTCCAGCGTGCATAATTTTAATTTTTTAAAGGTTTATTGATATGGTAAGTTTTTCAGGTAGAACTACTCTACTAAATTAGTGAAATATTTCAGTATTTTCGGTTGCTTTTTGTTCGGTATTGCACAATTTTAGACGAAGAATATTTTTTCTGATATTTGGCTAATCACAAAAAAAGGAATGTACAGAGTTAAAAACCAAATGTGAATTTTTTGTCTTTTTGAAATCTTTTTTCGCAGTTTTTCACCAAGGGTAGCTCACTAATTTTCTAAAAGACTAAACCCAACTATCCCCTTTATTAGGTTTAATAGTACACCCATCGTGCAATATCTGAGGCTAAAATAAAGGAGTCTAAATTTTTGGTCGATTTTTGTTTCGTACAAATTAACGAGATGTTTTATTTTTGATTAATTTCTTTATTTTTGCATTAAAGAAATTAATCGAAAATTTTTATTTTTGCGACCTAAGATTATTTATTTTTGCAAAAATTCGACCAAAAATGTATACTCGAAAATAAGAAATTAAACATTTTTGTTGCAGAAAAGACTCTGTATTATTAATTTACCTTATATAAGAAATCACTCTACCTGGAAATTATGTTTTTTAAGGCCAAGGTCATTTTTATAATGTTTTCTCTTTGCTTCAATTTGCCACAGTGCCTGTAGAATCTGAAAAATGAAATTATATTTTTTCGGAAATAATTCGAGTTTTGTTAACAAAGCGGACATTATTTTAGGGGAATTTCAAAACAAATTCGTATGATTTTTTAATTTTGTTTGAATTAGGAGAAACCATAGTAAATGACATCAGAGAAAAATAAAGTGTAATCCCTAAATGAGCAATCAATAAAAAAAGAACAACATTTTTTCAAATGTCGTGTTCTTTTTTCAAAATTCCTGTTCGGTTTTCTTGAAAACTTTATTGTAATAATTAGTAAATGTCAATTAAAATAAAACGATGCTTATGGGGTATGTGACTCTGATTAAATAAAGACCTTAGAGGCATTAAACATGCTTAAAATTGATACAGGGTGATAGTTAAGTGTACTACGAACCCAATCATCAAAAATTTTTTTTCGAAATTTTCGCATTTTTCGATTTTTTCAAGTATTTTTTTAAAAGATGAAGTTAAAAAATAACGTTTGGTTAAATTTGACCACTCAAACTTCAAAATATCATCTTGACGTAAGCCAACTTTCTCGTCAGTGTTTTACTGGCTTTCTTTTGAGCCTACTTTCGAAAAAATCGAAGCACTTTTTTTTCGGAAAGCTCGCCTTAATCTCTTACAAATGTTCTGGAGAATACTTGATAAAAATTTGAGCCATTTTGCAAATATATCTTCGGAGGAGATAGATTTTGAAGTCTGAAATTGTGAAAAATCGTCGGTTATTTGGCGTTCTAGAATTGTTCAGTCGCCGGATCAATAAAAGCTCGCCTTAAAAGATTGACATACTACCGTTACGTGATCTGTGGAAATTTGAACTCAATTTGATATACCGTCTGGGAGGAGATAGATTTTGCAGTTTTGAAAAGGTCACCTTGTTACGATACTGTACCTATTGGTGTAATGATCAAAAATAATTTGTGATGCACTTTTTCGCAAGATTAAGGATAGATCTACAAATTAGCATNTTCCGGGTATTTTTTCAAGAGAAAAATTTCGGCAATATTTATTTTGACACCAGACACCACCTGGTGGAGTAAACACGACATTTTGTATCTCGACACTGGCATGCTATGTCAACCTAAAAATGTAATTTTCCGGATTACTTTTCAAGAGAAAAATTTTGGCAATAAGTTTTACAGTGAGTTCGGATAAATTGAATCACCAAAATACATAGAAGTAAGT
>SCLH01000406.1:0-10539 GCA_004367855.1 Oikopleura vanhoeffeni | reverse complement strand
TTACCCGAATAAGTACATTTTTAAGTTCACATATCATACCAGTGTCATGGTACAAAAAGTGCTCTCACCAAGTGGTGTACAATGGTGTCTGGTGTCAAAATAAATCATGCCAAAATTTTTCTCTTGAAAAAATCCCGGAAAATTACATTTTTAGGTTGACATAGCATACCAGTGTTGAGATACAAAATGTCGTGTTTACTCCACCAGGTGGTTTCTCGTGTCAAAATAAATATTGCCAAAATTTTTCTCTTGAAAAAATGCCCGGAAAATTACATTTTTTAGGTTGAACATAGGCATACCCCCAGTCGTCGACATAACAAGACATGGTGTGTTTACTCCACCCAGGTCCGGTGTCCCTGGTGTCCCAACGATAACAAAAACGCCACAAACAATTGTTCTCTGAAAACTTATACCCCCACACCACATTTGAAACCTGTCTTTACCAATGGGTAAGCTTCTCCGTATAAATAACTTTACCGGCTGTTTTTCGGTGTTACCCGGCTCAACCTGGCTCGGGTCAGAAATCACAAAATTTGCTCTTCATTTTTCTTCCGTGCGAAGGCGTAACATCCTGACCCTTAGCTATCGGCAATACAAAAACGCGTTTCCGATATCTCTTACCGTTTGGTCTACAGGGGGGTGGTCACTTTAAAAAAAAGTTACTACGGTGGGTTTCTTTAGGATAACAAGCCAAAAAAAAACCACCTATGGAAAATAACGGAACCGACAATAAAGCGCGCAGGGCACATATTGAGGGTCTGAACAGGCTTGGCACAACCAGGTTATGTAAAAAATAACTACCACATTTAATCCAGATGACTGTCTTCCCATGACCTCACTTTTAACTTACTCTTTCCAACTTTGTACGCCTACTCTCGGCCTCAGTTGGCTTTTCGTCACTGATAATTTACTGAACGGCCGATATCCATCATTCCTTTAAATTTTAATTAAATTTGAACTTTTAAATGGGCACGGATTTTACCTTAACGTGAATATCAAGACCCAAAATTCCGAGAAGAAGAGCGAGTAAAATTGTCATCTTTGGTCGATATCTTGTTTTCGTTGTTGACCATATGACTCACCAACAAAACGTTGTACTCACCGTACTCACAGATAATATCTAAACTTATCCTAAAATGCACTAAAGATTCATATTTCATCAATCCTGGCCTTAATTAATTTTCCACCATCAGCAACCGAATCAGGGGAAATTCCACGATTTTTTCAATTGGGCATCAACGGCTTCAATTCCAGGCTAAATAGCACGAAACGAGAATAAAAAATCCAAAAAAAACATTCCATTAATTATTATAGGTGCATTTTCGTCAGATTGTTCCCGTGTCAGATCTTCTCCCCTTAACTCACATATGATGAAAGATGTTGTTAGTTGTGCCAAGTATTCGGAGCAAAACTTTTCGAAAATGGCCAAATTTCTGTCGTTTTGTCCATATATAGGGTGTCCTTATAGCCAGACTTGACAGTACATAGTAAAAAAATAATAAAATGATTTCCCAATCCAGGTTTCTCAAAAACCGCCCTTGAAAACTAGCAAAAAACAGCTCAATTATCGTCACCCACTCCCTTAAGATACCACCACCCAATTCGTACATTACAAATATGTCAAACTTGATCAATAAATGCTTCTCGAACACAATATTTATATTCACCTGTCCAGCAGCTTTTCTTATTTTATCGGAATGATGATTTGACGTATTAATTTCAATGACTTTCATTAACCCTTTTTCTTCCTCAAAGTGTTCAGCATTTTCTAAGTGATATTCGATCAAAGTTTTCGCGAGAAATAAAGAAGCCAGTGCAGTTTTTTCTTCGAAGTGACCCTAAAAATGTTTTTTTAAATAAAATTCGACATCAATTATATTTTTTTGATATTTGATCTCAAAATTATTTTTTACCTGTTTTGCGTCAGGAATATGTGAGCAAACTTCTCTCATTCCATATTTTCCAATAAGTTCTTTGTTTTTAAGATCAACAGCTAAATTTCTTAAAGCAATAATAGAAGTATGAGAGATAGTTGGCGAATCATCGATAATTTTCTCGACCAAAATAGGAAGTCCCTTTTCTTTTCGGAAATGAGCTCGGAGATAGGCAGATGAAACATAAGAATCGGCGGTTAGATTTTGAATTATGCCTATACTCGCTTGAAACAGTTCAAATTATTTATGAAGTTAGGAACAAAACAAATGCAAAAATATTACTAAAATTTCGACTTCAAAAGTTTTAATTTTAACTTTTTATCATGTAAAAATGAAAAAGTTACCTCGTGTTATATTAAAGTGCAAAATTGTCAATACTTTTGAATTATGTTCACAACGAACGATTTTATCTTCCGTTAATTTTTTTGTAAGTTTTAATTTGAATTGTTTTTGGCGGGAATTTTTTTTAGCTACTTTTTGCTACTGTACCTTTTTCTCCGAGATGGCTTGAGGCTCTTCAAAAATTTAAATGTAGTAGGAAACGTTGGCTTCACCGAGCAAAATATTTTCTGGCCCGTTGAGCAAGGTAAGAAGAAAAAAACCGGTCAAATCGTAAATTGCCGGTTTCTTGGTCACTGTATATGCTATGTTTATGATTTTTTTACCATTCGGCTTATTTTTGAGAAATTTTTTTTTTAAGGTCAAATTTTGTAATATGACCCAAAAGGTCAATTTGAAAAATGACCCGCCATGGGTCTATTCTCCTCATATGGAAGAAATTTTATGGAGACAAATATGATTAGTCTAGTAATATGACCCCGTTTATCAACAAAAATCAGTTTTTAAAGCATTTAGATCGGTTTTCTTTCATGTTTATACATTTTATTAGTCAAATATATCATTTAACACATGTTTATTCAGATTTTGAAGCTTAAAAATGCTGGTGTCAAATTTGTAATATGACACCATTTGGGGTCAAATTTGAAATGTTCATATTGGGCCATGTTGCATACCATATGAAAGACAATTCCGTTGGTGTACGAATATATAAGAAATATCTATAATTTGTAATTGACAACGTTTATCGTCTGAATCATATTTTAGCTTCAGGTAATTGTTCATCAGGTCAAATGCAAGATAAAAGTAAATTTATTTTTTAATTTCAATGAATATTAAGATCAATTCAAGAAGTAAGATTCAAAATGTTTGTTAACCTACTGTTAACATTGTTCCAGCTATTATTAACCGCTGACTCAGACGGTGGGGGGAAGTTGACCAAAATCCTTGGGATTTGGGAGCCCGAATGAGTTATGTAACTACTGTGGATTGGTCGTACAGAGACTCTTTCTAAAGGGACACAAACGACAAGGAATTTGAACTAATTTCTTGGCCATTTCGAAAAGTGACGTCGTTTCTGAGGGACAAAAACGGGGCGTTAAAATTGTAGTGGAAAAAAAGACAATAATACCTATAAATAATGTGCGCTTGAATTTGATTTGTTTTGTTAGATTGCGTCGTGAGTGGACAAAAGTGGGCCGTGTTATAATTAGCGATGTCCACCATTAATATCGGATTTATAGAAATAATGGGTGGATTCTTCTTGAAACTGAGAACTTCTGTGGGTGTGTATATGGAGAAAAAAATTTTTTGTTTGGTCGTCACTTTGAATCAAAATATAGAGAATGTTTTTGTATTTTGCAGTAAGATTTACATTATTTTAAAACAAAATGCGCCGCATCCCCGGTATTTTTGGTTTCTGCTTCAAGCCACTCGATTGATGAATTTAAGCACTCAGCTTTTTTGTAAAAAAGATTTCGAATTATCGTGATTTTCGATCCCAAAACCTTGATTTTTTTCGAGAGAAAAAAAACGTAAAAGTAGAAAAAAGGGATGCCCATTTGATCTGGAAAAAATATTTTCTATCTGAAGAAACATTTAACCGCTTTTGGTGTTTAAATTTAGGTGGTCACCAGTGTTTTTGGTACAGTAGCATCCTCTGATAGATATGGTGTTGGTCTTATTACGGAACTGGGTGTGTTAGAGTTTTTGGAGCGCAACCCAAAAGGGGAAAAGTAGAATTTGGGTGATTGTTGTTGCCTGATTACGGGTTACCGGTCATTTCACTCAAATCTTTACTGTAAATTTTGATCGAAAAAATTTTGGCGACTTTTTTTAAAGCCAAAAAAAATATTAAACATTTCTTTCAAAATTAGAAAAATCTAATTTGTAGGAAGATGTTGATTATATATTTTTTCTAAATTCGAAAAAAGGATGGTTTTTTCATTGATTAAAGACAAAAAATTTACCTTTGTTTTTAAGAATGGATTGTGTTCATTTTCTCATAAATTTTGTTCAACATTATACTTTCTAAAAAATGCAAACATTTAGTTGCATTTATAAACTTTGTCGAAAATGGGGTCATAGACAATTTAACGACACTACCTGCGTTTTATTGTTTTGGATTAAAAATTCACAAAAAAACAATTTATGCAATTTTTTTTAAAATATTGATCTAATTTGTCAAAACCTTTTAACGAGCTCATACTGGTGTTATAAACCGCATCTAGGAAGCTCCAAATTTAATGATATCTCGGCAGAGCCGGAATTTTGCGAATATTGTTGGGATTATTAATTTAATTTTGTTGTAATGTTTAAAATTTCACGTTCAATTTTTGAATTTAAAACTTTTCGACCCTTTTAGATTTCATTCCATTTCTGGGAAATTATATTTTATTTGATACTTTATTTATAGAATTATTTTCAAATTCTTTTGCCGATCTAGGCTCTTGCGCTAGCCCTGCGACTGGTTTTTGTATTACCAACCACCGCCCGAAAAAGAAACCCCTTTTTTGCATGAATGTATGCGTAATTTTTCAACGAAACACGCGAATTTTTTGAATGAAAAAATGAGTTTATTTAAAAAAAATTCACACCCACGTTAACAACCGCGCCCCATAAAATTTCTGGCCATAAAACCCAAGCATTTGCAAGTTCAACCCAGGTGATCGGTCGATTTATTTTCCCATTTGCAAAATGGCCATTTGGTGAACCACGCTACGTTATAATTGATAGTGTAAGAACACAGATTTAACAATTAATACTCATAATAATGTAGCCAAAAATTTTGATTTCTAAAAAAAATACAAAAAAATTTCCAACTATTTCTTGAAAATCTTCGTTTTTTTTTGACAAAAAAATTTAACCAGGTGAATAATTACTCCCAATTTTTTTAAAGTTGCGCCTAAGTATTGCGCACATTTGGCTTGTATCTTTAGCTGTCTAGCGCTATTTTTCGATTTTTAAGAGCATTTTTTTTAAATGGACAAAACGACACGTTTTCAGGTGGACAAAACGACAAAAAAATTTCTGTCGTCTTAGACGAATACCACAGTAATATTTTAACATTTTTAGAATTTGCTACTAATTGTACTGAAAGTTATATTTATAAGTTCTATGGGTGGAAAAAAAGTAAGTCTCTAATGTCATAATTTTTGATAATTGTCAAAAATATCCAAGTTTTGTAATAAAACTCGTAAATGGTTGCGAAAGGTTCTGTTATACAAAACTTGACATTATCGGTGTTAAATTTGAATGAAAATGCTGCACAAATGAGTTGTATTCGACCTGCCGATTCCAATATTACGATGAAAAATTACCTGAAGCTAAAAAATGATTCTGACGATAAACGTGTCATATCTACAAATTTAAAGATATTTCTTATATATTCGTAACCACACGGAAATTGTCTTTCAAATGTATGCAACATGGCAATATGAGACTTTTCAAATTTGACCCCAAATGGTGCTATATAAAAATTTGACACCAGCATTTTTAGCTTCAAAATCTGAAAACATGTGTTAAATGATTATATTTGACTATCATAAATGTATAAACAGTGAAAACCGATCTAAATGCTTTAAAAACTAGTTTTTGTTGATAACGGGGTCATATTAACATCAAAAAAAACTCGGTCATTTTTCAAATTGACCTTTTGGCGGTTCATATTACAAATTTGACCTCAGAAAAAAAATTCCAAAAAATTTGAAGCCGAATGGTAAAAAAATCATAAACATAGCATATACAGTGACCAGAAACCGGCAATTTACGATTGACCGGTTTTTCCGTACACGGATATCCGGCGGGCCACAAAAATATTTTTCGGGTGAATCCGAAACCTTTCCTCTGACTTACATTTGAAATTTTGAGATCCTCAAGCCATCTCGGAGAAAAAGGTACAGTAAGCACTATCCATCTAAAAAAAATTCCCGCCTTTATCAATTGTTAAATATGATTTAATTTTTTTAGCATATAATTTAAGTTTCATAAAAATTGACGCGCTAAGGTCGTTTTTTAGGTAGTACACTTTAAGGGGTATCTGTTCTGAGAAAACCAGACTAGATAGCGACAAACGGTTTTTTGCATCTGAATCTTAACCGAATTTGTAGGGGTGAAACTTTTTCTTTTTTTCTGGTGATTACCGGTTCACCGGTAATTCGCAAAAAATCGGGTTTTCCGGTTATTTTGAGCAATTTCGATGACACATTTCCGGTCACGTAATCAACCTAGGAAGCCAAAAAAATTTTCTACCGCATAATTTTTTCCAAGGTTTCACATGTACAAAACCATTTGTCGCTATCTTGTCTAGTTCTCTCAGTCGAAATCACAATTGTACTACCTAAAAATAGAAAACTGATTGAAAATAGCTTGCTTGCTGTTTTAAGTTCAAATTTAATTTTTTGACGTCGTATCTTTATTCCATTTTGTTTAATTTGAGTATTAAATAATTTTTTATTTCTCGAGTGAATTGCTTGAATTGTTCTTAAAACATATATTTTTTATATGTTGCTAATAAAGGATAAGAGATATTGCATGATTTATGAGTGCCTTCGCGATAGATATTTTTTCATCATTTTTTCAGTCATGATATTTTTTGTCGAAAACTTTTTTGGTCAAAAATTTTTTTTTTCAAAATAATAAAGTTTTTTGACAAAGAAACTCTCTTCCTAAAAATATATATATATTTTCAACTGTTTTCCTTCAATAGTTTGAGGATTAGAAGAATTGTGCATAAAATATACAAGTGGTCCGAGGATTGATATTTGTAAAAGTCTTTCAACTCCTTTTGCATCTCTAGATGGTTCAGGAATCGGCGGTTGGCGGTAAGGGGCTTGGACGGTTCGAGTTCGGAAGAAACATCCTTGCTCTTCAATTGTTAATGGGGGAAGAAAACGACGATTTTTTGAGGCACTGGCTTCGCGGTGAATTCGGAAGGTTAAATTTCGTAATGCACAAATTGTACCCTAGAAAATTAAAAAAAATCATCGTTTTTTTAACGAAGCAAAAAATTTACTAAAGATTTTACTAACATATTATGCGATTGACATTTTTCCAAAAGTACTATTATAAAAACATATGTTTTATACTCTAGTATAAATAAAAAACAAAAGGCTTAAAAACACAAAATTTTCAATATTTATTTAACTCCACATTTTACTGAAATTTTTTATCACTGTAGCAAAAACCGGCCCTAATCAAGTTTTCTATAAAGCAATAAACTAACTAGAAGCCGTAAAACAGCTCTCTCTTGAGTCACAAAAAAGTTATTTCTTCGAAAAAAATATTTCCTAATTCTTTTTAGAAATTCCGAAAAATGCATAATTTCGTGTTTTCTAGAGAACCAGTTCGGCTTTGAAAAAAAAGAATACTTATATATTAATACTCGCTACATTATTATGGTTTTTAAAAATGAAATTGATCGTTGAATAATTGGCCAATTTGTCCTTACCCAGTATAAGGCTTATACTATAAGTTATAGTCTATAACTTATAGACGAATGTGTTTCTCAAAATTGCGTAAATTTTCAACAATTTGAAACAACGAATTTTCTGTCTTCACTGAAACAATTGAGAAATTTAAATATATTTTTTTCTTTCATGGTTTCTTCACAGGTTATTCTGGTCAACCAAATAATTATTTTTAAATTTTTTTGAAAAATGGAAAGATTCAACTTCTTTCAAATTCATGAAAATTTAATTTGGAAAAAAATCGACATAAAAAAAAATAGGAAAAAATTAGAAAAAAAATTGGGAAAAAACATATTACATATTATCTTTATTTTCTCACCTCAACTCCACGGCAACTTGCATCTGAACTTGTATCAAACACATAGTCAATTATATCACAAAGGACATCTAGCAACCCGTCAACTTCTCTCATTCGCCTACGCGCAGAATCGGAATGAGACGACAAATTTCTCACTAGACCTGAGCAGTTAATAAAAGATTGTTCCATTCCATTATTCTGATCTTTAATACCTCTTTTGAGATTTTCAGAATATGGGATCAGAATCATTTCAACAATGTCATTTAAAACTTGGTCTAGTAGACACTGTTTCAGGGATAAATGAGATGATAAGTTCCAAAGAGCGCCTGTAGTATGAACGCGAACTGAAAATTTATTTATGTCAATCTTTTTTTCAATTTTCGGACTATCTTTTCGGATTTTCGAAATTTGCACATTTTTATTTTTTTCAATATGCATAATATATTTTTTCACTCTTGGTTGTGTGAAATCCGTGACCTTTTCCAGCCCATTCAATATCTACGATAAATGTGTAATTTGACACCCTAGATGGCGTCACGTGACAGAAAAATATCACCAAAATTTTTCTCTCAACAAGTTAACCCTGGTTCCATATAATCAGCGACCTTTTCCATCTCATTCAATATATACGATAAGTGTGTAATTTGACACAGTAGATGGCGTCACGTGACAAAAAAATATCACCAAAATTTTTCTCTCTAAAAGTAACCCATGGTTCCATGTTATCAGCGTCCTATCACATTTCATCCAATATATACAATAAATAGGTAATTCGACACCTTGGATGGTGTCATGTGACAAAAAAAAATATCACCATTATTTTTTTTCTCCAAAACTTACCCCATAGAGTATCTGGAAGTCGTATATCACTTCATTATTTCTGTTAACCGATATTATGGATTTTGACCGGTTTTTACCGGTCATCTACCAGGTAACGGAAATAGTCTATTTGCCGAGATCTGAACATTTGCCATAAACCACTTTTAAAATTTTTCGAATCGGATGAGCTGTTTTCGAGAACATTCGACCCGACTAGATTAAATACTAAAGTATTTAAATAAATATCCCGCCATTATTATAATAATTTAAATTTTTCAAAATATTTTAACGCATTTTTTAAATATTTTTTTGTTATTCTAAATGTTGTTTTCAAAGATTAAATTTGTTCACTTACCCATTGGTGATTTTCGTTGTCGAAGGGCTTTTAATAGGGCAGAAATGCCTTCACAATTTTTGATTGCAATCTAAAAAAAATAATAAATTTTCTTTGTTTTTCAAGTAAATTTCACCTTATTTTCAGGACATCCATAACTAGCATTTCTCAGAGCTCCCGCAGCATGTTCTATAATTCTATCTGACGATTTTCTATCATCAAGCACTGAAATAAGTGCCTCAATCCCGCCAGCCTGTCTCACCAAAGTTTTATTTTCAGAATTGTTAAAAGTTAAATGTTGTAAATATGCAGCCGCATTTGCTGAGATAACTTCGTCTCCATTTTCGAGAAGTTCGATAATTGCATTCAGGGACAGATCCTTGAATTTTTCGACAGCATGAACTCGGCCTAATGTGGCCAAGCGACCGGACATAGATCCATATTGTTTCGACCTGAATTTATTATATCACATTATCGTATATAGTTGGATAAAAAATGGTTGGAATTTAAAAACTAAAAAAATCCATGGGAAATATAATTTCACTGTAGTGAAATTATATTTCCCATGGATTTCATACATATAAAATGCAGTTTTGAAAATTAAAACTTTTTAACAAATGAATTTTTATTCAGTTTTTTCGATCGCCGAAAATAATTATTTACGTTAAAAAGTTTTCCATCTATTTTAAATTAAAAAATCGTAACCTTCGTGATATTTTTTTTTCGTGGAAATTTTTTTCAATCACATCAATAATTTTCAAAAATTTCATTTTTGTATATATTGACATTTTTGAGATTTATTAAATTTTCTTTTTCTTAATTTTTTTTCTCAATAACTTAATTTTTACGATTATTAAAGTCAGAGTAACTCTTTAGATCTTTGTAATACAAAGTTTGTATGGCAAATAAAACACACCCTAATCACAAAAAAATTATCCACCGATGTTGATGTTTATTTTTTAAACAATAACTCACGTGAATAAAAAAATTAAATTTCGTATTCATATTTTTAAGCTTTTATCATAACTGCAATCCAAATCACTGTTACGAAATTCAAATAACCATGGGTTTGGTTCAAAAATGCATAATGACCGATTCCATTTCGTCCTTGTTTTTTTTCTCTTCAGGGAATATAAATTGTTTTATTTTGAAAAATAGCAGCTGAGATCTAGTTTTAGATCAGCTGGGTAATTGAATTTTAGTTATGAGAATATCTGAAATATCTTAGTCTTAAAATAAATAATATATGTAAAACGTCCTGTATGTAAAAAATTAAGAATCACAAAATTGAATAGTTTTTCCTCTTCAATTTTTCTCCTTAAGGGGGTATGCGACTCTGATTTGACATTT
>SCLH01000405.1:106428-123296 GCA_004367855.1 Oikopleura vanhoeffeni | reverse complement strand
AGATGAAAATATCTGAGAAATTTTTTAATGGTTGATATTCTCTTAGTCACAGGGTCGATAAACCGTTGTAGGTCGAATAACGTAATTAGTATAAATTCAATGTATTGGTATATCGACTTGAAAAATCGGAAAAATCCCCAGTGGCCTAACCCTACCGATATACAACGATACCTTCCTGTAGTACAGTACAACTCCCAAAAAGAGGAAATGTTTGATATCATATCTCGACTTTAAGCTCGATGCCCGAATCGTATTTGACATGTCGTTAAAAAAGTAAAAGTCTCTGAAGAAATGTGATTTTCCGTCATGCACGTCCGTTTACATACATCTATCTTAAATGAGGGTTGGCAAGAAAAGGCCAAAAAATCGATATTTTATCATCTTTCTCGCAGTGGACGCGGCGGAGTCGTTTTTGTTAAGGTTACGTTAAATTGTTGCATTGAATAGATTGAAAAACTTAGACATAGATGAGGTTGTATCATAAGCTCAGTTCGAAAGCCAAATGAGTTGTATTACCAAAAACTTTCTCGAGTCTGTGCCAGTATACCATTTGTGAACGGAATACGCGTGCGTTTAACAAAGAATCTATCGGTTTCGCCAAAACTATTAATACATAGGAAGTTGATTTTAATTGGAGGAGACTTGAAATTTTTGACGAATATTTTTCTTGGGTCACATTTTGTAATTTGACCCATTTGGGGTCAAATTACAAAATGAACTCCATTTGGGGTCATGCATACATATCACAATGGAAGATAATTTTACTTAAGAGAAATATTTTTTTTAGAAAATATTATAATTGATGTAAATTCGAGCGAAATTTCGAAAACAAAAAAGGTAAATTCGATAATTCGCAAAAAGAGGCCCAAATATTCGCTAGTCGAGAATAAAAATAATAATAGGCGAAATTTCGATTTTTGGCCTTCTATCTATTTTGCCTTTTTACTGCCGAACCCCGCATAATAATCGCTTACATGATATATGGTCTTTAAGAATATGCTATTTAAGCAAGTCTTTTGGTCCGGCGTCAAAAATATCCGGTGTCAAAAAATTCAAAACTCTTCCTTTAATTTTTCCTTGTCAATAAAGAATGAAATTTGAGATATAATTTTCCAGGTAAAAGTTTTGGATTCAAAAGAGCCCATTCTCCTTGATTAATCCATGATAAAGAATCCCGACCCATGCCGAAGCGAAGATTTGCATTCTGTGACAAAAACCGGAGAAACCGGAAATGAAAATCGTACCAGATATTGACATATCGTTTCAATATATCTTCTAGTAAATCTCCGACTACCTCTGATAAAATAACGGATTGAACCTTCACATCCCAGGGCGGATCGGCTCAATTTGAGATGTTTCTGTTTTTTCACCATTTTTTTATTATTCTTTGGATTGAGGATGCTTTTGAGGCATGGCAATCTCAGTATAATAACTTGCTACCATGCACTGAAAACTACAGCTGGACATCAATTCATATAAATGTTCAGTTAAAAATTATTTGCTTTCCTGAGAAACAGGCCTACAGCCCCTAGTTCGTTTGCGACCCTGTATTTTGCAACGCTATAACTTTATTTAATCAAAACCAAACTGAGACCGTTCTTCTTTTCAATATATGGCTTATAAAAATATTTTATGTTCAAACTAATGAATACAATATAAAGGATTATCCATGCTTTCTGATGATTATTTTTTCATTGATCAACGTTCTTCAAATGTGTACAGGCTTTTTATAACACAGTTTCAAATTTTTTTTATTTTTGCTAAAAGTTTGACATGTGGTTCGGGAATTTTTTACTTGAGTTATTTTCACGAGGATAAAATCTCATTTGCTCTATATTATTTTGATACCACATCTATCATTTTCTTTGATTTCTAAAAATAACTTCATTTCTCTGATGACTGAATCAAAACCATTACATTTGACGGCACAAAAAGTTCCGTTTTACGATCGATTTAACATATTATCATAAAAAATAATTATGCTCGCGAATTGTGTTTTTCCAAAACACATATGCGCAAATAGCGAACGGAACATCGTTTTCAGGTGAGGGTTAAGTTTATTAATAAAATTGAAACATTTAATTTTGAAAGCCCTAACAGATAAACCATCCAATCGTTGAATACAGTGATATAGCAATAATTAATACTCTCAGAAAATGTTTTTTTTTTTTTAGTTCTCTTCATAATAAATATACTGGATTATCTAAATATCATTCTTAAATAATAAAAATAAATTTTTCAATTTGATATTTGCTTAGGGAGGAAATGGGGTATATACTCCGTAGTACAACGAGTTCAAGAAACTCATGGCGCATATTCTGATAGTTTTCTAGCCAAAACGTTAATCGGCTACTATACTCAAACAATTTCGAAAAAATTAGACTGGTCTGTGTTTAGGGCTCTCATATTCTGATAGTTTGGAACTGGTACATACGATCTTTTTTCAAAGTAATGGCCATCATATTAGTTTCTAAGTTATTCGTTTTCCGTTTGAACCGGGTAATTTAACCAGTAATTATCGATTTCACGAAAAAAACTCCGCAGTGGCAAATTCCTTAAAATTTATATTACGGGCACATTTAAAAAATGGGAGTTTTTGTCGACTTTTTTCACCTATCTTTTGCTATGAAAAAATGCGTAGGCGTAAAAAATCTGCCAATTTAAACAAAAAACGTGTGCAATAAAAAAGTGACATGTCCGAAAAATGGCAAAGTTTGTCCATTTATATATACCATAAACCAACCGGTTCAATAAAAAAATAAAAAATATATCGAAAAAAGAAATATTTCGTAAATTTGTATTTTACTTGTTAGTGCTGATTTCCGCCTACGCACTTTTCATAGCAAAGATAGGTGCATTTTAAAAAATGTCGACCAAAAAAGTAGTAGTTTCGACTATCTCACCGGTTTAACGGTCTTTGAAAAACATACCACTAAAATTGTTTTTATCGTATTATGTCACTGACATACGTTAAACGGATGATGCAGGGAGAAGTTTAATTTTTCAAATCGAAAAAAATAGTCCTGGCAGAAAATAGCTGGATTGCGCCACGGAGTTGAGTAGAAAACTGTTCATAAGTTTTAGTTTATTTTGTTAGTAAGTTTTTGAAGTAGTGTGACATTTTAGAAAAATTTACAATATTAAACATTATTTAGAATGACCAAAAATTACAGAAATATTAATACTGTAAATAGTAACTGTATATAATATACAGATTCTGTTGAACGCGGGGAATTGAACTTGAGACTACTGATAAAGTCGATTTTACGGTTTAAGGTTGAATTTTTGCTTGTTTATGTCTGCTTAATTTTTTTTGTATATACCAAAAGAATGTGTGTAAGCTGTGGTTTAATATCGATTGCGATTCCCGAGTCAAGAGAATAATTTGGTGCTTTTAAAAGATTTTTTTGGACTCGGGGCTGATATACCCGTACAACATTCAGTCAAGATTCGATTTTCCGGGTTCTATATATAATTAATTTGTCTAACTTAATAATGAAAATAGGCAGGAGATCCTGGGCGAAAGCCCGTATTATCAGTAATCATTTTTTATTTGAATTTCACCAATTGGAAGCCATACATTTTTGTGTTATAAGATTTTTGCGTTTAAAAATGTGCTATTAAGTTTGATCAATAATGTGTTACATAGAGTGCTCTGCGGGAAAATTTATAACTTTTAAAAGAAAATTAGAGTAATTTTTGGTGTTCTTCTGGTCGACTATTTTGTCGAAAAAAGCAGATAACTGCTTGCCCGCCGAGTGTGTCATAGTTTCCACAAGTATTCCATGCTTGTTGAGCTATCTGCGTTTTTTCTTTTTTTTTTCTTCCTATTATTTGACATTAAAATTCGATCTAGAACTTTTTCGGCAATTTTCGTTCAAAATTTCGAGACTTCGGTGAGTGTTATTTTTCTGGCATGTAACGCGCGTGATTTGTAGCTATCAGAGACTGCGTTGATTAACCGTCGAAGCTATCTACTTGAAAGCAAAGTGAATTACTGTATTTTGTTATTCTCTGGTACCAAGTCGTCAATTCTTCGAGGGGTAAGATTTTAATTCGCTGAAAGTAATGTTTTATTTTCTATTTTCGTTTTAGAAAAAACAGGGGGACGGTATCTTTAGAATAGAATTTTTTTAATTAAATTGGTAAATTTGAACTGGGCAGTGAGGACATTTTCAACCTACGGGTTTTATGAATATCCTTACTTTGTTCCATCGTAGGTTAATGTAATGACCCACTTTTCCCAATAAACATTATATGGGGAGTGTACTTATATAAAATTTCGAGCACGCTTTAAACTTTATTGGTCAAAAACACATATCATGTAACGGCGCCTAAATGCAGGGGGGGCAATATCGTCCGAAAGTTTTTTTGCCAAAAAATTTCGGCGATATTGGCACATTCGGCGATATCGTAACAGAAATAAAAAATTTTGTTTTAAAAAAATAAAACGCGTAGGCGTTCGAAATGACGTCATATGTCGAACAATTTTTGAATTTTATAAGGAGGTTTCACAATAAATCCGTATAAAGTAAATCACCAAAATGCGTAGAATTAAATACTCCACAAAAAGCAATCAAAAAAAAATTAAAAAGACTAGATTTGGGAAAGTGAATCCTGTAAATGACGTCATTCATGACGCTCACATAGGAATTTGAGTTATAAATTCTCAAAAAAATTCAGCGGATAATTGGTGCCTCCCCCAGTGTTATCTCCGCAAAAAGGTGGCATTACTCTGTCTAGGCCACGTGGTGTTATTGGCTGGTATAACGTTAAAGGATAGCACTGCGTAGGCCGAGAAACGTAAACAATGCGGAAATCACAGTGCCCGATACGTAAAATCAGAATACTCATGGCGTCATGCGGGTTTGGTCTGACCAATCAGATTTTCATTTTGATTTAAAAAACGCGTACATAATATTTTCTATATGCTTATTACAGCTTTTTGCGTAAGCCGACAAAGTGGCTAGCTGCGGAATCTTTCTACTATAGTATAGATGACGTTACTTTAATTGTATTCAAAATTTATTAATTGATTTCGAAGCTTGATTTACGAAGTAATAATGATACAGGGGGGGGGGCAATAGGTCAGGCACAATATTTCCGAATGTTCCCCATATTTACGAATTTAACCAACGCAAAATCACCATTTTTAGCTAAAATAATTTCTGTTTATAGGCCCAGTACAAAAGGGGTTCCCCATATTTCCGAATTTTTTTGTCAAAAAACTTTCGGAAATATTGCCTCCCCCTGTAATGTTTTATTGACAAACTTCTTGAAATAAATAAGAGTTTTAATAGCATAGCTTTAAACATTTAATTATGGTGCTTATAATTTGATTTTTCTAGCTCTTTAATTTTCGTCACTAATTATTGAAATCAACAAAAATGTACGTTTTATGGCCAGACTTAGGCCATAAAACAGTCGAATTACAGCCACCATATTATCATTAACCTCGTGAACTCTCTCATGAAAACTGTCTTAAAAAAAGCAAAAACTTATTTCTGAAAATAGACGTCAGATATACCAAATAGATAATATCAAAGAACAAACAAAGTAGTTTTATTTTGCAAAGAAGGTAGCCAAAACTTCTTCAATATCATGAAAAAAATCGGAGGAAATGTTTTAGTAAATTTACTTGTTAATTCCATGCATTTTTGAGTTGAAATGTTTGATCAACGATTGTCAAAGCTTTCATCCTCAATTTTGTTTCATCAGAATTGGCATCAATTGTTTGGTCTCCAGGCATAAGTAACGTCGGACAATATCGCGGTTCATTTGCCTGAAACAATATAAGAATAAATAACAAAATACAATTTTAAAATTTCAAAGGGGAATTTTTTAGATGTTATTTCGGAAAAAAACTTGGGCCATTTTTTTAGCTGCTTCATTATTTTGTTGAGAATGATTGAAAAACGGCTCTGCATGACATGTACATTTTGAAAATTGACAAGTAGTTTCGAAAATTGTATGCTGACCAAAAATTTGAAAAGGTCGTAATGAGCCAGTTCCAAGAATTTTCAATGATATAAGGTAGCTTTTTTTTAATAGGGCCCACCCTACTCAGTCATTTTTCTCGAAGACCCTACCAGATATCAACAAACGGTTTCTGCGATGTTTAGCCAAGTAAATTTGTGGCGACCGAATTTTTTGTTTTTCTTTCCTTCAACCGGTTACCGGTAATCAACCTTTGAAATCAACCGGTTTTTCTGAAGACAAATAAGGAGAATTTTCGAAAAATATTTTTTTTTCATAAATAAATTGATTTAAAATGTTGTTCTTTGCACGTTTATGTTAATCAATTATCACCTATCAACCGATTATTATCCAGAATAAATACATTTTCCATTGATATAAAAAAAAAATGAGCTGACTGAGATTCGACCCTATGGACTTTCGGTTTAGAACATCATTTACCAGTTGAACCGGTTGACCAGGAATAAAAAGAAAAATTTTGTTCGCCACAAATTTACTTAGCTACACATAGCAAAAAATCGTTTGTTGATATCTGGCATGGTCTTCGATAAAATTGACTGAGTAGGGTGGGCCCTATTAAAAAAAAGTATACCTAAAGAACCATTTAAAAGAAACCTCGTTAAATGTTTTTTTACCAGAAATTTAAAAAATATAGGGCAAAATGTAAAGAAAAAAATACCCTGGGTAATACGAGTCGGCTGTCTAGTGTACCCATTTGGGTACGCTAAGCCACGCCCGTGCTTTTCCGTACCCAAATTGGTCTGCATTATTTTTATTATTCAGACCAATTTGCGTTACGGAAAGCACGGGCGTAGCTAGCGTACCAAATTGGTCTGAATGCAAAATTGTTGTGAAAAACGCAACGTCATGAATATGCAGTCATTAGGGTGGTTAAGGAATGTCCACGACTAGCAACTGGAGCTAGTGACAGGCAAAAACTAATAGTGTCGCATAAGTAGGGTCAGTTACCGGGAGACTTATCTGCAAAACAAAACCCGCAGTACGATATTTTTGAGTTTATGGGGTTAAACTTTTCGTGAAAAAGAATGATTCAGACGATATGAAAAAAATTTTGGAGCTCCAAGTGGTCACAATTTGAGTATTGAAAAAAAACAACATATTTCGGGCTTTGAAACGCGCTAATAAAGTCTGATTAATTATTGAATTTTGTTGATATTATGCCGATCGCTTACAAAAGTATTCCGTACTTGACCCTACTTATGCGGCATAAGTTTTTGCCTGTCACGTTGTGCTCCGATGACAGTCGGTGGAATTCCTCACCACCTAATGAGCATCACATGACGTTGCGTTTTTCACAACATATTTTTTCATTCAGACCCAATTTGGGGTAACGCAAGCACGCCCGTGCTTTCCTACCCAAATTGGTCTGAATAAAAAAAAATAATGCAGACCAATTTGGGTACGGAAAGCACGCTCCCCGGGAAATTACTACTGGTAATTCAGTATGAGAAGTTCCAGTATCTGGTTTATACCAAAAATCTTGACTGTTGTTGTGAAAAACAGAAAAAAATGAAGTTATACACAATATGTCCATTATTCTCTTGCACTTTCTCTCTTTGCGGTAATTGAGCCTGACGTTATTCAAACAAAAATGTTTTGTTTTTAACGATGGCTTGTTTCTAAAAATTGTTGCTGATCGCTGGCCAATCTTCGCGCGCAATAACCACAAGTCCAGAGAATAAGGAACATGCTGTTTGCTTACAAACTCATTTTATGACCACGAGAGGGATACATTTGTTTTAAGATTTTTTAGTGGTGATAATGTCCAGAAACCCAAATATTTTGTATCGCCTTTTTAAAAATCAAACGGATACACCAAAATTTATTATTAGTACATGTGTAGTATGTTTATCCCTTTATCACACTTTTGTGAATATTCCGTCTCTACTACTTTAAATCACACTACGTTTGATAATCAGGGACGAGATATTTACAAAAGTGTGATAAAGGGATATTACATATTTTTTCTGTTTTTAAATATTTATTCAACAAAATCTGTGGGACATATCCTGTACTCTGACCATTATGTTGCAAATCAAGTCTTTGTGAGCAATAAACTAACTATTTTTTACTGTCATCGCGAAGTATTAAACCAGCCAAATAAAAAGTCTGATTCATAGGATTTCCGCTGCGCATCCTATTTACGTCATATAATTTTTACCTTTTCAATTTTTTCTGCCAAATTTTCTCTGAATGACTTTTGATACGACTTTGCAGTAGCCGTACTAAAGTTTTTGTCATATCTCAATTTCATCCGTCTGATTTGCCGCTTTGCCAAAAGTACGAACATTATTATCAAAACTGCGGAATAAAGCACAAAAATAATAATGTTTCGTATCGAAAAGTCGCTGTTTTCACTCATTTTCTTAACAAAAATCAGTTGTAAATTGTATTTGGGTTTGGATGATATTTGGAAAAAAGGAGTTTGTGCAGAAATATTTAAAAAATTTTATCTATACAGAACGACAATTTAAAGAAGCGAAATTAAAACTAAAAATTTTAAAAATTGTCAGACACACCAGAAAATAGGGAGTAAACATTTTTGGTCGACAAAATTTTCGAATGATTTTTGAAAGATCTGGATTTGGGTTAAGAAGTCCTGCAAGCGTGCGTTTAAACGGGCATTTGGACCATTCAAATTATCCGTTAAAACGTGGCGGACAGTTTGCATCCTAAAACTGCATCTTTAAATGCACGCTAGCAGGACTATTTGACCCACATCCACTTTTAAAACCTGTCCGTTTAAATACACTCTACTGTATATAATATACATTATTCATACGAAAAGTTCGTAGGTGGAAACCAATTTTCAAAATGTTGCAATCTTTGATCAGTGTGTTACCACAAATTGCCTCGCTAAAAATCATATCAGTTTACAAAATAGTCCTATTTTCTACAAAAGTTTTTATATTTCCGATCATTAACCGCAAAATTTATAAAAATATTATCCCATTTACCACAAACCGATCAGGGTTTGGAAAGTTAATTTGGGGCGATTTCTGGTAACTCAATGTACAGTATGTAAAAAAATTGTTCGAGACCAAAAGCTCTAATTTCCTCTGGATTGAAAGTAATTCTCCTGCCAATTATAGGTTTTGATCCAGAAAAATTTCCCTTGTTGGTCTCGAACAATTTTTTTACATACTGTATATTTTTTCTTTTCATATATGTCACCTAAATTCATTTATAAGGTACAGTTTGCGACAACAGATTTGTTATTGATCGCCGTTTTTCTGCAAATTAGTAGACTTTTTCCGTAAAAAATTGAGCAAAAATTTTGTCGACTAAAAATGTATAACCTAAAGAATAGTTGAACGAAAATCCAAGAACAGAAAATATTAAAAAATTTATCTCATATGAATGACAATCGAAATCACGCTAAAACATATTGCAGGGCTTAGGGCTCGAACCTGGGACCGAATTGTTCCGCATTTTTTTCTTTTACATCCAAATAACCTTTTTATTGTTTATTTTGAATAGGTAAAATGAACTAGTTAGGGAACCATCGTAACAGAGAAGAAATTAAAAATTGTATAAAAAAATCAATTTTAGGAAAAAGTTACGCCAATCACACCAGTTTATCAAATATTTGTTCGCTGAAAATCCTTTAAATCGCATTTATAAAGTTCACACATTTTATATCGGAAAATGTCAAACGACCATATAATAGCTCAAAAAGCTGCAAAAAAGAGATCAGAAATTATTTTTACTCTTCTAAATCGTATATAATTTATAATGCCGTGCTCAGAAAATCTGCCACAACGAATCTTTCCGTATTGGTTTCATAGCGATATCATTAAATTTTACAGTCAAATGTAACTACTGTATCCAATTTTATTAATTCGCCGGAAGAAATTATATAAAATCATTTTCAGCTAATGTTTGATATGTCCGGATAACGGTAAAACGACCTGTCGTTTTTTCTGGCCGTTTTTGTCAAGCCACTCTTTTCCCACGTGACCGATAATTATAGAGATTTTTTGAACAAAGTCTTATTTTCTAAGAGAAAATTAATCATGATTTATCTAGAAATTGAATGGTCGTTTGAACCTTGTTGGATATAATATGGTGCATTTTTGGTGAAGGTAATTATCAAGGAATTTTGGGATGTTGTGAAGATAATTCGGTATAACTGACTGAAATTAAGAAAATAGCATTTTCACACAATCACGTCCAACTTTCCAGACTTCAAAATAAAAAAACACCATGTGATAAAAAGATTTATAGCAAAAATAGTGTTTTCATCGATATTTGAAAGAAAAGATTTAGATCACTTAAATTAACTTATACATTCGCATGTTTCCAGAAATTACAAAATGTGTATTTCGCCCCTAAGGTAATACTGAAAAGTAAGAAATTATTGAAAATTTTGGTATTGATGTTGTTGCATGTTGTTTTGTCTGCCATTTGGTAAGAGCAAATTTCGGAGTTGAATTCCATCATTAGGTTGACCTTGACCTTGGGTAGGAAACGGCTGCCTATAACCCCCAGGCTGATTGTGTTGCATCGGCTAATTTCGAATTATTTTTTTTTGATTAAATTTTCTTGTTAATAATTAATTTATGTTTAATCTAAAATTTAAAGTCGTATACTTGTCATCAAAATCACTTCAGTAGGGTAGCTTTTTAGGTCGCTCTTTTTGACTTCTTTCACTTTGACAACCGAACAAGATATTTTGAAATGGATTTTTGCATTAACGGTGCGCAAGTTAATGAAAAAAGTCGTTTCTAGGAAAACCGCACATGAGTAAATAATATTTTGTACATTTTTGTCAGTATTTTGTAATGTAACACCTTGACTTGAAAAAGTTCAACTGTTATTTGATNAATAATATTTATTTGAGTTTGTATTAATTTTCGATCATTCGATCTTCTTCAGATACTCATGAATACAGTATTTCAAATAAATATTATTGTGATATTTATTAACTAAAAATGTATTCGCAAAACACACCATATCATTGAGGAGTGTCATATTTTCTTTAAAAATATGCTAGAAGCCAAAAAATGGATCTTATTTATATGTAATTTTTTTTAAACTGACTTGTCACGCTTTTGAATAAGCCAAGAAAATCCATTTTAAAATATCTTTTGACGTTCTTGAATCACATAAAGGGTGGGTTGACCTAAAAACTACCAACGAAAGATCGGTTATTAATCCGTGAGCCAATTTTTGTATTTTTCAAATAATGCACATTTATTATCCAATCACATCAGAAGAAAGTTGGGCATGAGTTTTAAACCGAGTTATATAATATAACTTATATTAGGCCAAGGGATCGTAATCGATATTCCCCTTTTGATCTGAGTTGATTAGTAAGAAGGGGCCTATTTTAAAGGCGATTCCGGCGCAAAACTGAAGCATTTGATTTTTTTAAAAAAACGGCAGCGCAAGCAAAAAGATAAGCTTTTGTCAAAATTTTACAATATTTTTTTATGATAAGTTATGCTTTTTGCCTCGATAACTTTTTTTGAAATTAAAAATTACAATTTATTTTCCGAAATTAATCCGTATTTTTTATAAATTCTGTTGATTAATAGATTCAGATTAGTAATGAAAACTGCAGTCGTTTTTAAGTAATACCACGCATTGTGCACGAGTGGTCTCAGAAAGTACACATAGGCCTCTGTTATGTTAAAAAACTGACACCAATGAGGTCAAATATCAATATCCTTCACAAGGGTCATGATACACATCAAATTAGATAATGTGATATGACTCCAGAACACACAATAGGTCTTTCGTATAATCAAATAAGGTCAAATTACAAAATGAAAAACAAATGGGGTCATGTTTCTGATGAAACAAAACATTATTTAATGCTGATCCCAGATTCACGAAAATAATTTCATATTATGCAATATGAACTCATTTTATATGACTCTAAAAATAGAATTTTTATGGTTAACAAATGTCGCCAGACTCGCATCTATAAATGTAATAACTGGACGCAAAGGATCGTTTTCAGGCAAATCAAAATCAGAGACTTTTAAAGAAATTTCTATAGAAATTTTTTGATGACGAATATAGGAAAGCTGTAATATAACTAGGGTGCGCATCTGGCAAATTTCAGACACCTAAAAATGTTTACAAAAGGAAAGTGGGACTAAAATTATAGCTGAAAATTTTTTTTTACACTTATTTTTTTCAAAAATTTCAGAAGTTTCATTTTTGATAAATTTCCCGATAGGTCCCGCTGCGCACCCCACCTATAACGTAGAAAAAATTAGCATTTATGTACATGCATATACAATGAATAAACTTAAAATGCGTTCTTTGAAAAGGTAGTCCGCTCCTGTGAATATGGCATATTGTGCTGTGCTGGCATTTGTGCCCTTGGTGGCATTTGCTGCCCCATTTGCGGATTTTGGTGATTTTGCATCCTATTATTAATCATGGGATTCATGTACATCGGGTTGTTCATATTAGTGTCCATATTTTGTCCCTGATTCGTCGAAACGGGCATTTGGCGATGACCCATGTTTGAACCCATTTGCGGCAAATTCGAACCCTGGGTCATATTTTGCATCCTATATTGGGGATGCTGAGGATGATTTTGTTGCGCTGTACAAGTGTTTTTAAAGAAGTGTCGTACATATTTATATGGACAAGGTCTACGTTGTCGTTTTGTCTTTATACAATTGTTTTTAATAATGAATTTTCCACAAAAATTTGGTTTCCAAGATATTTCGATATCAGTGAAACCTAAAAAACATTTAAAACTGACCACAGGCATCGCTAGAGAGCAAAATTATGATATTTCAAAACTTTTTATAATAACGAATTTTCTACAAAAATTTCTTTCAAAGATAATTCAATATCATGGAAACCGAGAATTACATTGCAAATTTTAAAAAATTACCCCAGGCCTCGCTACTAGCGAGTCGCTAGAGCGCAAAATTTGAAGACATTTTAGATAATAATAAATATTCTACAAAAATCAGTTTTAAAGATAATTCGATATAAGGGAAACCGAAAATGACATCAAAAACTTTAAAAAATCACCACAGGTCTCGCTAAAGATCACAAATTATTATTCATAATCGATATTATAATCTTTAATATCACTCTCCTGGAGAATGCGTAGGCTGTTGTGGTTGCTGTTGTTGCATAGGTGGTTGTTGTTGCTGTTGTGTTACACCTACGCCTTGTTGTGGATGTTGCATTGGTTGATTCGGCTGTTGTTGAATTGTCTGCTGTTGTTGTTGTGCTGGTTGTTGTCTATTTTGTAAATTTTCTTGGGTAGTTGTTAATTTAGATCCGACCATTTTGTTTTTAGAGATTTAGAAAAAAACGGCGATGACAACCCGTTTTGCATCTGTACGGTTTCACTCAATTATTTTCACGAAAATAATTTTTTTATTATTTTTTTCATTTTAAAAAAATGAAAAGGATAATACGCTACGTATTAGGCTTACGACACCATGATTATGACTAAATAATGATCTAGCGTTCTTTTCAGGAAATCAAATTTTATAATCTTCTGTAGCATAAAAATTGATGTAAATCAATTACGGCCCTCCCCTCTTGAGAATTTTTGCCACTTTTTAGCCAAAATTTCTATAGATTATAGATATAATTATATATACGGAGCACAAATATTTAGAGGAAAATAAATTATAAAAATGGTCCAAATCAGACCATTGTTTCCAATTGGCCATTCTTTTTACAAAAACTGATAATTCAACTATTTCAGTAATCTCAGAAAAATAAATGGTCCGATTTTTTGTATTTCATTATTCTGGTTANTGGGGTTGAGCACTGAAGTTTGAGCTATCTAAGAACTTAATCGGATGAGTCCTTTTCAAAAGCCAAATTGTGGCTAAAAAAGTGGCAAAAAATTCTCAGGGGCCCCATAATCAATATACTTTTGATGTAGAACACTTTGATTTGGTATCAACAAATACACAGTGTATTATTCACAAGTTTGATAATAATTTCAGACTATGCCTGAAATGAATCTCCAACTGTGTTTTGTATAACTTATACAGTAAAAGGCAAATTGTTTTTTTGCCACTGCATGCGCTGTTCAGCCACTTGCGGACTGCTCACTGATCTTAAATACCGTGACTCGCCAAAGATAACAGCGATGCGCCCTACACGCGACCATCGACTGTATTTAGCTTTGTTGAAATTATAGCGATTTTTCCTCAAAATAATCTGAATTTCAAAGAATCCCTTCAATGAAGGCTAGATATACTCTTTAAGATACAAAACCAAAACAGAAAATTAAGGTTGCCATCACCGTTTGTTCTAAATCTTTAAAAAAATAGTTTGATCTAAATTAAAAACTACCTTGTTGTAACTGTTGTCCCAATCGGCGAAGTGTATTGTAAAATTCATCTGGGCTATTTGGTATCAAGCCGAGAAACTGCTTGTTTTTTGCGTAAACGATTACGAGAACACGGGGACATTCGGTTGCAGTTTGCTGGGTTACCGTTACTAAACCAGCTTGATTCATCTTTTATCTCATTATTAAATAATTTTTTTCGACGGGTACCCCTTCAAAAACCTACAGCATGTCACATTTTTGCTTCTATTCTTACTTTTTGCAGGAGCTAACCTAAACCAATCAAAACGTTCAAATTTACTTATTGACCAATCAGCGGTGTCAAAATCATATTTCTGCAGCAGCTAAGAATATGAGCAAAAATGTGACATACTATATTTACGACGACTACCCCCTAAAACGCTGAATGTTTTTTTAATTGGCCTAAACAAATCGGACGATTAGGCATTTTCTGAATATTGCGCACTTTCGGACGATTGACATTAGATAAAACTTTTCACAAAAAAATAAGTTGCGTTCGAAATATTATTGATGACGTCATAATATGATTTTTTTGTAAAAAAATTGCAATCGAAGTTTGCTTTGTTTTTTAATCAAAAATGTGAAAATCAAAAAAGTTTTCGACTTGTACTCTTTTTGATATTTCAAAAATCATAATAATTTGAGGCAATTTATAAAAAATATGAAAAAAATAAGTTTTGGGAACCTTTAGCCAATTTTAGCGTTCTTCTAACGTATCTACTAATATAAAATGATATCAATAATGAGCCTTTCCTTAGTTAATTGCTCATACAAAGAAACAAGTGATGACCTCTCATTTGTTTGGCTGTTTTGAAAGTTGAAAGTCATCCAAATTGAATTTGTAAAAAACTGTTTCAATTTCTGTAGCAAATGCTGAGGAATAAATTTGCACAAAAGTTGATTTGGCCAAGTTTGTGCATTAATCGTCATTCCCGGTTGATCTCGACTACACGATATTTCACACTGGAGTGACTTTTGCTGTTCGTTATTTACTGTATCTTTCCAGACAAGAAAACCCTCCCAAACTTTTCGGTTGACAAATTCTGTCGTTTCTACGGGTGTCGTGGGGTTTGTCTCCATTGGTATCGTTGGGTTCGGCGTGAGATGGGGTCGCGCCGTAGGATTTTGATTATGCGTTGAGACAGGTTTTGTGTCTGGTTCGCTAAAAATTATTTTTAAGAAATTTTTCTCACAGTGCTAAAAAATGAGGTTCGAACTTTTTAGCAGTGATTTGATTTGTCGAATCTAAATCGAACAACGGGTTTAACCTCCACCTGCTCACTGGTGAAACCATGCATATCAGACCCTTTATACGTTTTTCTTCCATATTTATCTTTTTACCCTAATTTCACACTTTTAGCAGTTATATTGTCGAATCTAAATCGACAACGAGGTTTAACTCCACTGGCCGGCGAAACCATGGCATAATATCAGACCCTTTATACGTTTTTTCCATATTTATCTTTTAATACATGTATAAAAGTGGCCTAAAAGTAAAAAAAAAATGAAGGTAAAGAGGTAAAAATGACACTAAAGTTCATGAAAACAAGAGATCATGAGTTTGAGATATATAAAAACAAATATATTATCAAAAAAGGTTTGTTTTTGCGGATTAAAAGCTAAAACTCATGGTAGAAGTACTCTATTGACTCCTAACTTTTCTTGATTTTAGCTCTCTATATAGATATACAGTGGTTGACCACTTAAAGCCCCAAAGAACTTTGGCAAAAACGGGGGGGGGGTTAACTGGTCAGGGGGCTTTAAGTGGTCATAGGCCAGGGGGGTTATAGATGGTACAGGCCAGGGGTTAAAGTGGTCAAAGCTTTGGGCTGAGAAAATGTTTTAAGAATGTATTTCTCGAGAATGTTTTATTCTAGATATTTGAACTTTATTTTCGCTTTTTACAAAAAATAATCGAAAGTGCTTTTGTTGCTCAAGGGTAAATGTATTATAATTATAAAAAAAATTTTTGGGGGGGTTTTAAGTGGTCACAGGTCACCGGTAAAATCAAATATGCTTTTGGGGGTTTAAGTGGTCAGGGGGGGGCGTTACTGGGGGGGCTCTAAGTGGTCAAACCACGGAAGACTATACCTTGTTTTGCTTTTCAGTTATTTGACATTCAAGTAAGGGTATAAATTATACGGTATAATTCCATTTTAGTGCTTATTTTACAATAATTCGTTTATTTCTATTATTTCATTAAAATATTCTTTAAAAGCTCATCTGGTATTTATTACTGTTTTTTCTGATACAAAACATTAATATGCTCAAAAAAAGCTTTTATTATTAAAATGAAGTTTTCTTTATAATTTTTACCTTTTAATTGTCATGCTGCTAGAATGTAACAACGAATGTTAGCAACGATTTGTTGATGAAAAAAATGTAACATCCACTTATATTTTGTGAGAAATACCGCTGTGTGCGGCCTGTAATCGTCACGCTAAGTGCGTTTACAAAAACTAGTGATTTGGAAAATAGGCAACGTGGACTTGCTACTTGAAAGTATCAATTAACGTAGGCCTGACGTTAAGGGGGTAGGTGTCGTAATTTTTTGAGCCCC
>SCLH01000405.1:23054-64305 GCA_004367855.1 Oikopleura vanhoeffeni | reverse complement strand
TACATAAGAATGGTGTCTAATTTCGCTAAGAATGGCTCATTTTCCGACTTTGGACTCGTCGCCTGGCCGAACTTGTAATCAAAAAGAAAAAAAAATATTTACATTCTGATTTTTTTGCCTTAATTAGTCTGGTCTCCAGTTTTTAGAAAATTCTGTGAACCGATCAGTACCCACTTAATATAATGACCCCACTTTTGCCCAAAAAACATATACAGGCGAGTGTAATACCGCCTCAAAAATGATATTCAAAAACTCACATCATATTAACCTTTTTCAAAATATTCAAATAATACTCAATGATACTAACAATTAAAAAACTTTTATGTGGTTGTTCGAGACATAATAATAAATTTTTATTCCATTTAATTTTTTTATTACGATTTTTATATTGAAATAAAAAAAATTATGGAAAAATTTACAGTAATTACTTTTAATATGCATGTTCCGAGTTGACATATTTTCAGAATTTGCAACATTTTTTTGAAAACATTCGGTGTTGATTTGACCTGTAAATCAACATAATTCTTTCGTGTGGTAGCAAAAGATTTTCCTTCATCATCACGTATTTTATTATCCAAAAGCAGGTATCTTTACTGATGCAAACTTCAATTTTTTACAAAACGTTTTTTCTCATTATTTATTCATTGTTTGTATCTCACGACTAGAGTCTAACTCTTCAGTCTTATACATATTTTCGATTGGTCAGGAACCACCCTCGCGTAAATTTATAACGCTGAGCACATGAAAAATAGTTATCACCCATTTTTGTCCAAAAATTAAGTAGGGTTTTTTAGATTTTTATCATTAATCTTGGAAAGTGAAGACGAAACTTTTATAAAGAAATTTCACTTAAAAAGCAAATATTTGCTTGTCAAACAAGTGGAGCTGGTTTTCGTGGAAATTGTCTGTCAGTGAAAAATAACACAATTTAGTTTGCGAATGGGTTTCCCTTCAGTTGTGTAATAATTAAGGAGGTTGTCGTCTCGAGTATTTTTTATTTAGTATTTTGTACTTTTATTTAAGGCGCAGTCAACTCTATTCGAGCTCTAAATATGAAAAGTTTTTGAAATGTATTAAAGTCATTTTTTATGTAAATTCGAACAGTTCAAGAAAACAATTTTGTGACTTTTTTTTTGAAATTCGTACTAATTTTTTAGATTTTTTGGAAATATGTTTTTAATAATGGAATAAAAATCAAGGCAAAAAAGCCGCTATCCAGATTCTTATCCTCGCGTCTTATGAACAGTCTAAGAGGCAACTTTTGAAAATAAATTTCACTTGTTAGCAAATATTTGATTGTAAAACAATTTGAGCTGAGAAATTTATTTTATGTGACATCATGACTTCAAATTGGTTCCCGAGGAAACTGTCGCCACAGTTGCGCAATAATCTGTCGTCACAAGTAATTATTTGTTTAAGTATTTACCCTGAGGTAGAAACGACAAGATTGTTTTTGTTAAACATTTTTTATTTTTGTTTAAATTGTAGCAGTGTTCAGTACAAAAAATTTCATAAAAAATTGACAGCTATTGCTTGAAAATGAACAACCGTTTTTGAAATGGCATATGAAACTTTTGATAATTTCGAAAAAAATTCAATTTCAAAAACGGTTTCTGATTTTCAAGCAATAGCTGACAATTTTTTGTACTTATAGTGATATTTTTCAAGCGCTACAATTAAAACATAATCAAAAAATGTTTAGCAAAAAAATTAAGCCGTTCCTACCTTAATTTAACCACCCTTAGAAAATGTTCCAGTGTGCACTGCACTTTGAATATAGTTCACTACAAACATGTTGCACCTACCATCAGGGGTCGGCACCCGAGCAGATTATCTAGCAAAGCCCGCCGAGCGAGTCTTTAAAAGTCTCATTAATTACTGGCGAGCTCAACAATAGCAGTTGCTAGTTTTTTTTGATATTTTTTAAAGATGAAATTCACTTGGTGACGGCAAAATGCAACACAGGAGCTTTTGGTTAAAATCTTTGTTTATTGGAATACTTTCTATCAAATTAAGCTCAAACCTGTTACTTATTGCCGTCACCCACAACGATTTTGTTCAAAGAAAACTGACAGGTTGGCGTGCCAAAGCCATATTTTTTATTACATGGAAAAATAATACTCACCTCTATTAAATACTACTTTAGTATATAAACTAAAGTTTTTGTTTATTTTTTGACGATAACAAATACTGTAATAACTCGATTAATATAAGTTACAAATGAATAATTATCTCATCTCGATCGTCTATAAAACGATTATACAAAATTAGAATTATTTTGAGTTTGAGAGAAATCACTTGTGGAAAAAATGGAATTCCCCATAGAAACCGGAGAAAAAATAAATTATATTGCAATAATCTTCAAATAAAAACTGTCTTCCTGATAATTTTCATTTTATGTGTCGTATTTATTTTATGTTTTTATCGAAATAATGGCGAAAATCATAAAAAAAACAGAAAATAATGTTTTGAGCGGCTGGTCGTATACAATTTTAAATTGCATTTTTGATAATTAAATGGTGAACTCTATGACACAATTTAATTGTATGGATGTGACGATATTATTAATTGTATTCGGGTTTTAAGTCACAACTATATCGATTACGCGACTTCCTGGTCGTTATTTACTAGATTTTTGGCCAAAATTTTTAAATAATTCGGCTTTTGAAAACAACTCATCCGATTACATTTTTAGATAGCTCAGACTGAGCTCAAATATTTTGTGAATAATAAAATACAAAAATTGGTCCAAATCCGACCATTGCTTTCAATTTTTATAAGAAAACTAATAAATAAAAAATTTCAGAAATCTCAGAATAAAAGATAAAATAATTGGTCCGATTTTATGCTATTATTAACAAGATATTTGTGCTCAGTTTGAGCTATCTAAGAATGTAATCGGATGAGTTGTTTTCAAAGGCCGAATTATTTAAAAATTTTGGCCAAAAATCTAGTAAATAACGACCAGGAAGTCGCGTAATCGATATATCAATATGTTGCTACTGTGAATTTGTCTAAGCGGACACTTTCAAATCCGGTTGTCCGCTACATCTTGTGGTCCATTGAATTCATATGAACTACTATAGTAAAAATCGGCTTTGTCGCTTAGAACTCAGCACTTTTCGGGCTTTTCAGAAAGAACGTAGGTTTGCCGGTTTGTCCGCTAGAACCAAATTCAACAGTATTAAGAAATAGTTCGATTTTAATCATCATCTTGCCAAATAAACTGTTAATTTGTGCGTTGAAAAACTATTTTTGATATCAAATTATGATAAACGTATGTATTTCTACGTCACTTGCAAAATTTTGATGATTAACGCATTCTTTTCAAATAAGTTGATGTAGCCATATAGATTTCGCATAAAAATTTCCGCTGGCGCGGCCCAAAAAATGGAATAACTCGCGCACGGTTTCAACATTCTCGGTACGTAAACTACCCCTTAATTCTTGATCAGATTTGGCTGAAATTCAGGAATTTATAACTAATGTGGGAAAATATGATTCACGGTTTGGATTTTTTGCGAATTCGAAAATCGCTGAATCGGTCGATTTTTCTCGCTTTAATCATTATTAAGGTACTTGAAATATAGTATCGGCATGACGCCAAAACGATTTTAGGAAGAACTGTGTATATTGTGTTTAGTTGAAATTTCTAAACTTTTTCAGAAAGAATTTCCACGACCTCAAGTCTAAGAATTCCACGACCTAAGTTTGCTCACCAGTGTGGCGCTTAAGAGTGCAACTTTGTGTGCACTTTATAATCGCTCTCTGTGTCTCACCTACAACACCGCAATTTAACTTAATTTTCTAAAGTCAAGGTAATACCTCGAAAATATTTGTCCCAAGCCCGTTTTTTGAAGTCACTCTAACTTAGTACCTGTAAATTCTGGCCTCAAATCATCTGATATTCTCCACAATCCATACCCTCGTCCATAAAATTTGGCTGATTGGAGCGAAAATTTTGAAAGAAGTGAAAATATAGGAAGATGTTAATTGAATATTGAACTAGGAAATTATGCTCGAGGTTATTAATCACATCACGAACAATTAATTTGGTTTTTTCAAATAATTTGGAATTTGAATTAATAATTTTGCACTTCCCTTGAATACACGCGCAGTCCTGCTTCCACCCTAGAAATGCCTTTTTAAAAATTTAAGTGTCCCAAGAAAAAGTCTTTTCAAAAATGGGAAATGAACAAAACCTCACAGTAGACTTTTCTGATTAGAGCAAGGTGTGGAAAATTTTTTCATTTTCATTAGACTCTTCAAATTAAAAAATTTTCAATTGAATTTCAGTAATTTTTTACTAATAGCTATGCAGGCCAAACAGATTTTTTAAGAATTTTCTGTCCGGCTAGAGCAAAAATTCGACAAAATACGTCGACCATCACAGCTGTTTAATCTCGAAAAAGAGTACACACAGAGTAATAGGTTAACTCGATCAATGTGTACACGAATTAGTACAGGCTAAAGAAAAACTTAATTTTATCATTTTGACAAAAAAATACACCAAATTTGACGAACACCAAGTTCCGTTTGATTAGATACATACAAACGGAGTTGAAAATATGTCAACCGAACATACTATTTATTTTGGGTTATGGCAAGACGAAAGGTTTAATTTCAAACCCTGTGATTGCGGGGCATACTTTCACAGCCAGAGAATTTCCCTTGTTGGTCTCGAACAATTATATTCCATACTGTAATATAATTTTCTATGTGCGTGTGGGTAGCAGAGCCGTGTTTGACCTTCGGTATTTGGACTGTTTTTTGCAGGAAATTGATCGTATCTTCGGAACCGCCTTAACGTTTAAAACGGACCCAATTTAATTTTATAAAATTTTTGACTTGAGGAAAAAATGTTTTGGCTAAATTTGCGACGACCACTCTCTTAAATATAACCCCCTTATTTTTTATTCAATTTAAGTCTATTATTTTATTTCATTTTTTAACTGATCTCCTTGTATCTTCCCTATTTTTTCTGATGCTGGACTGTCGCTTTTCTTCGTAGCAACCATTGGAAAAAACCCGGCTTTTTGCAATTACCGGTGAACCGGTAATCACCGGAAAAATGAAAATTTCCTGCTTCCCAAATTCGGTTAAGATTAAGATCAAAATAACCCGTTTGTCCGCTATCTAGTCTGTTCTCCTCAGAACAGATACCCCTTAAGGGGTACTCGAACGGTTTTTTTTTATAATTGCAGGTTAGGGACAATAATAACTGCCCAATAGCCGTGAAGAAGGCCACAAAATGCATTTCTTGCTCTATCATAAAAAAAATTCGAATTTTTCTCAAAAATTTCGAGGTTTTTCAGATTTTTTCTAAGTATTTTATTTTGAGAAAAAATGACATAAACCTCAATTTTAATAAAAAATTCTAAAAAAAGTAAAAGTGCAGTGGCCACATTTTTACTTCAGTATTTGGCAGTTAGCTTCATTTGAGGGTACTTTCGGTACAATCGGATTGAAAAAATAAATTTCTAGAAACTCCACAAATTGAGCTTCCGGCTGAACCAAAAAAGCAATTTATACTATTACTAGAGAGCGATGTTTAAAAAAAAGTTTTCCCACTTGAAATTGGAGAAGACATGTTTGCACGTATTATATAAAATTAAAAAAATGTATCGAATCGTTCTTCGAGAAAATTTTGTTTCAGTTTGGAATTTTTTACATTTTCTTGATTCTAGAATATTAAGGGATCAAAAATTTTGACCTGACTTAAGCAAATTTTTGTTCAGTAGACTTATGGCTTTAATTTGATGTAGCTTACAGCTCAATCGATGACATTTTTTTTCTAGAAATCATGAAAATTGACTTCCGTCTAATTAATCTTGCAATGTTTCTATAAATAGGGAGCGATGTTTAAAAAAAAATTCACTAAAAGTTCGAGAAGACATGTTTTTTCCTAATAATACAAATTTAAAAAAAATTGTATCGAATCGTTTTGAGAACGAGCACAAATTCTAAAATATCAGAAATTACAAAGTTTTTCATTATTCTAAACAAGTCCGATCGAAATTTTCGCAAAATATTTCGCGATAACTGTCACCTTCGTAGTAATTTGTTCATTCTTACAAAGTGTAATCAATTTTCCATTAAGCCGTTTCCGAGATAAAGACATTGAATGAAATCAGTGCTTTCTGAACTCATACCATCATTCCTTGTGTCTGTCGGAATCCGCTCAAAAATACTCTGTTTTATCTTTTGGTCCGTATAGCAAAAGGATACGATCTTCGCTTTTAAGGCTTTTCAGATGTTCTATAAGCTGTGTTCGTTTTTTTCTGAGCCCACGATCTAAAATGTCAAAACCGTTGAGTACCCCTTAAGGATGTGGCGAACGATAATAGAGAGTTATTAGAATACGTTTTTGATACACCTATTTTTGTAGATAATTTTCTGCCAAGTTTTTTCACGATATAGATTTTTTTGGTTTTGAGATTTTTTCAAAGAAAAGTCGTTTTTCGTTGGTTGAAATTAAAAGTTAAATTAGGGGTGACGAGATAATTAAGATTTCTCAAGATAACTTTTTTGATTGCCCCTATTTGTAGAGATTTGTGACTGAAGTTTATATAACTCCCAGGATTTTTTATGAATTTTGATTTTTTTTTCAAATAAAGTAAGTTTTTTAGAAAATTTATTTGATCAGACATTGTCAACAAAAAACTAGAAAATTGCACAAGTCGTTCTGAGACTTTGGAAATAAAAATCGAAAAAAAGGCTACCATTTGAATCTTAATTCAGCCTTTGCGAGTGAATTCGAAGCACAAACTAAAACAAATTCTAATATTTTCAAGGAGGAGTAGGCTTTTGCGCGAGGCTTCCCAAATAAGCTGTTTTGACCACTAGAGGCAAAAATTTTTGAAAAAGGCTACCATTTGGTGGATGAGTATTTATATCTACATTCTAAATTTGCAAATATCAATAAAAAGTGATGAGAAGATGAATTGAGGAGTAGGCTTTTTTAGTGGCTTTTTAGGGACGCCTACTAAAAACCATTTTCGAGCGTATGGTTTGAAGTATCAGATGACTTGAATAGTACTGACAACTTCCTCAAAGAGTTGTGACTACGTATTTGGAAGAAAAATTAGTTATTTCTGAACCGCCAGGTTTCTCAGAACTTCACGTGAATGTGTAAAAATAGCCCATTAATCGTCGCCCACATCTTAAGGTGGTGCTACCAAAACAGCACCTGAGTCATATTACCATCAATTCCATTTATCAGAATTTTTTGTTAAAAGGTAAGGTGGTTTTTTTTAGGATATTCGAAAATCTGCCTAAGTCGTCGAAATTAATCACTTCGTCACAAGAATAGAAGTGATCGTATGAAACTGATTCTCGAGAAGTGACCAATGAATGACTGGATTTCTCTATTTGTAACGTGAATGAAAAATTTGACGACTTAGGCAGGATTTTCGATATTTTGTGACTACGGCTGTCGTCGTATTTGAAACTTCCATGAAACCATATATTGCAAATAGAGAATAAATTCCGGATGGGTTCGAGATTTTTTTTTTGATTTCAGACCGGTAGAATCCATTTTTTCAAAGTTGGTTCAATAGGGCCAAAATTCGGTATGGTAGGACAATATAGGGCACTTGGATGTTCGAATCTATATCAGATTTTCTTCAATTTTGGCCGAGTGAACCAACTTTTGAAAAACGATCTACCGGAAATCGGCCATTACCGGTATGAAATTCAAAAAACAAATCTAGGAACCGATCCGGAATTTATTTTATCTGCCAATATATGGTTTATGGGTTTCCAAATTACGAGCAAAGCCGTAGTGACCAAATATATCCTAAGAAAAATTACACCTAAGATTTAATGTTGGGGTTATATTCACCATTCTAATTACCTGGCGAGCATCCCTTATCCATGATTCTTTATAATCTGAAATCACGACAGAAAAGCTTATAGAATTTTGCTTCGTAACTAGCGCCAAGCTGCATCGTTCCTTCAAACAATTATTGATTGCAATAAAATTCGATCTTGATGAACGCCCAACCCAATCCAAGCATCTTGGCAAATAATCTGGGGCCCAAGACGATGCAAAAGTTTAACCTGTGTTTTAGTATCAAATGGAGAGCTCTTCCGACTTTTTCTTTCTCTATTCAAAAAAACCAATATTTGAACAAAAAAAGTTTTTTCGATAAAAAAATTTCTTGCCGATTTCGAAGATCAAATTTCAAAAAAATCCTTCGATAACATTCATGTTACAATTTTTCCTAATGTCAAAAATGACATCTGGGGATTTCTTAAAATGCCCAGAGTAGCGCTAGAGAGCTTATCTCTGAAAATCGGCGTTTGGAGTGATTACAATGCCAAACCCAAGATGAGCCTGGAAAATTCGCTAAGATCGCTAGAAATGAAGAGTTAAAAATTTAGCATTTTTGGTATGATTAGAAATTTAGGCTTTCTTCTTCATCTCCATTTTTACTATCCTGTAGCTGCATAATTGTCGATAAATAACTGGCCAATATTTGCGCTCGATCGTTTAACAATCGTAAAGTTTTTCCGAGGCCAAAATCAAAAGGACTGATAACTGATAAGGAGGTGAGATGTCGACAAGTGCGTCGTCTTCAGTTACAGTATTCATACAGGATAGAGCCCGTTCGCCAAGAATTGTGACCGATCTTGCACACGGATGTTAACGAGGGTCAATATGTTGTTGAATTATGTGTTTGACGATGGCACACTAAATTACAATTTAAGAAACTGTGAATGCGTTTTATTAATTTTCTATTGCAGGGGTTGTTGGAGTTAAAGCAATGTAAACTACTTTACAATTTCCAGAAGGTCATTTATAATTTAGTTGTTATTTTCGCTGTTTCGGTTTTGGCGAAACCTTGATAAAAACCCCCATTTTTATTGTTGCAATTTGGATCTAACACCTCTCGCATAATTCGCTGATTTACCAAAAAATTATAAAATTCGAATTTCGTGAGAGATGACTCTAAAATTATAATTTAATCATAAGCATGGCTATTTCTAAAGAGTATTATAGAGCGAGATGCTACAAAATGTTCAATGGGCATAAGAAGGCCGAAAAACTTGATTTTCGCGAAATGATTCAAAATATGCAAAAATGGAAACCTTAAGTTCTCAAAATCCTGCTGTTCCACGTTATGAGATAGTATTTATTTTATACATCATTTCTGAATCATTTGGGTTGGTGGAAGGCACATTTCCATGGTGAGGATCGACTGAAAGGTTAAAAATTAAGGATTTGAGAAATTACTTGGAATCCGCAAATTACGTCAAGCCGTTTTTTTTGACTTTTAAAATAAAAGCTATGGCCTAATTAAACACGTGAGAGAAATAGCCGAATACATATATTGCGAGCTTTAGGGATGTCGGTCCAATGAATAAAAAATTGGTTTTTATCACAGTCTTGCAGAAATCACATCTCAAATTGTACGAACTAAATGTATAAATACCTGATGTTTTAGAATCATTTTGCCTTAGCATTAGAGATTGCTTTGAAGCTTAACCCTTGTGAGCATATTAAAAAAATCCGCCAAGGCACGCAGGCCACCAATGTGGCTCTACTTTGAGTTTTCAGCAAACTTGAGCAAGTTGGAATTTCAATTTTTCTTGAGTCAAGGAAGTAGGTAATATTTTTGATTCCGACATTTTATATTCTAGAATTTAATTTTTTGTTCTAGAAAATATGTGAGAAAAGCAAGGTTATACTATCACGTAATACACGGTCACAGTTGTCTCACAAGTTACATTTCTGTCGGAACGAATGCACAAGTATTGGCCTACCGTCATACGTTTGTCCGCTTTAATTTATATCTCATATATAAAAGTAATTTTATTAAATAAGTATACAAATTTTGATGGAAATCATGATTTTGATAAAATGTTTATTTTTCCCATAAAGCAGATTATTACACTTTTTCTATTATTTTCAAAGTAAAAATATGGTTTTTTTTAATTGAAGTACAACTGGGACACTTTTGATGCATTAAATTCCACTTTATTACTTATTTAATTTTCTTCATGGGATAACTTGAAAACTGAAAATTAGAAATTTAACTTCGAAAAAAATAATCTGCTCCTAGATACCAATAAATGTTTATTTTAACTGTATGCATGCACAAAACACTTTCCTAAACACGGCTAATCTCTCTATTTGTATTTATATGTCTAGTTCCGAAACTAATTCTTCCGGAATTGAAACATGTAGGAAAAATTCACATAAATCAACTCCCCGTAATCTGGAACGTCAAACATTCGGAAAAAAATTCATTTATGTTTTTGGAAACCGAATCGAAATTCTTTATAATGTGTTCGAAAGAAAAGACCTACGATCCGTTTTGCCTCTTTTGGTAATAAGGTATGCGTTGAGCCACAATTGTGGGGACTCTGTGCTCACAAGGGTTAAGAATTCCAAAAAATTTTGAACTCATGTTTTGAACACTAGAAGGAACATTTGTTCGTTAAGACATCGGATACTGTTGGTGACTAACCTTATCTATCAAAACTTTTGTTGCAGATCTGTTAGTTTCTGAGTAGATAAAGATCGAATTACCTGATAGTTAATAAATAATTCCTAACATTTAAAAAAAAATTCAATTTTCAAAATTAACGAAACCTGAACTAATCACGTCAGACATTTTTGAACGAGGTGATGTTGACGAAGCACATTTTCAAGTAATTTAAAATTCATCGAGTTAAAATTTCTACTTTTTTCAAAATGTTCAAAGTTGACTTCTTATGTTCGAATAGTTTTCGCGGAAAAACTGGTGTTTTCCCCTGTTTACATTATTAAGTAAATTGTGGTCAAGAAAATAATTAGGTGGTCGTTTCTGGTAGAAAGATATAAAAGTAATTACTGAATTAAAAATTCAATCCTTGACCATGAATAGATTATGAATTTTCTTGAAATCTGACACGTTATGTCCTGGCTTTGTTGTTAGTTGTTACCTTTCTCCAATCTCGTTGTTGCCACTTTGATGAATCTTCTTCAATGATTTACACGACGACAATTTGAAGTCGATATTTTGAAATTTAAAGAATTGAGATGCAAGTTTCGAGAATTTTGAGATCAATTCCAAAACTTAAATTTTCCTTTTAGCCTTGCAGAGCATGAGACCCAAGCAAGACGCAGTCGATGATAAGATTACTAACATTGGAATGAGTATAATTAAGCTTATCGAGTGCGATTGCTGAAATTAAAGAATTTAAAATAAATCTGTTCATGAAAAAAAAGTTTCGATTTTTAATCGTGGCAAAATTAAGGCTCCCAAATCGGTTTTAAATCACAAATTATTATATTTTCGGCCATATTGTATTGACCAAATCGATATATCCGAAACGTAGATTCGAGATAAGAATTAATGGTGAGCTCCCCAGAACACCAAAAATAACCTCTATTCCTATTTCCTAATACATGTGCTTTCTGTTCTAAGCCAACAAAACCGGATTCGAAGTCCGGGTTTTGTCCGCTTAGACTTACTCGATTTTGTCCGGCTTAGATCACTTTTAAACCGGATTTTCAGAAAAAAATGGCGCAGGTTTTTGCCCGGTTTTGTCCGCTTAACAGAAACCATGGTGTAGTTACCATACTGTAGTGGTAAGAACCATACGTATTGGTCCAATACTGTAGTACGTTAGCAAAAATCGATTTATGTAAATTTTTTCATCCGAATAAAGCATTTGCGTTCGAATAAGCAATTATGCAGCGTTGACCAACATTCTAAGAAATAAAAATTAAGCAAACGAATTGTGACAAATTTTCTTAAGAATTGTAAACACATTTTCAACTTTAAAGATTGCATGAAAACGAAAAAGATTATAATGTTTGTTTGATCGTAAAAAAAAATAGAAACCATGAAAAATTGAAAGGTCGCTATTGGAATGTAGTCTTACATATTTTTCATTAAAGAAATCAAATTTTTGAAAATATGTCGATGTTATCAAAAAAACACAATTTAAGGGGGTAGGTGTCGCTTTTGTACCTTGGAATTCACGCGCTCAGAACAATTCTAGGCAGTTGTGAAAAAATCTGAGGATACTAGTTTGGTAGATCTATCCATTTTTTTTTTTTTTCGTCTAACGTTACACATCTCAAACTCAAAATTGTAACATCACACCACCCAGGGTGGCTGAGTCAATCTCTATAGCACCGCCAAGCGTTTTTCAAAGTTATACCGAATGTGTTTTAAGCTTTGAGGTGTTCCCGCGGGGAGATTTGAAACGCCCCTTAAAATTAATACTAACCAAGTCGCGCTCTGATTGGTTAAGCGTGAATCTCCTCGGAAAAGCACGCCAAAAGCTAAAATACATTGGGTAACTTCTATTAGCCCAACCTACAAAGCGTCTTGAAAATTTACACAAGTACGGGAAGAGAGAGGTCACCTAATATGTTTGCCCATTTTTTTGAATTTCGCCACTCTTATATTTTTCTAGAATCACTTTTGAACGCCGGATTTTTACATTATTTTGTCTTCAAAAGTGATACTTCATCCTAACGATGTTCAGAATAAGACGCGTTTTTTTCGGACTCAGGTAGATAAATACTAGTGTCGTTCAATATGTTGGGCTCGATTTTTGATTTTATTCCTAGAATTCTAGAAATGATGACTAAAGTGAACCGGAAATGAAAAGTTCGAAAAAAAGTTCGTCTTGTATTGAACAAAAGTACCACAATGAAGCTGAGATTTTCACTTGATCAAAAAATTTGGCTTCAGCGTAATCGACATTTTTGAACCAATCAGCGTTCACAAATTCTATAATTAGTTAACATTTTTGCTTACCAAATATATGAAATTTCTAAATTTCGATTGAAGACATTTCGATAATTTTTAATGTCGTGCATCGTTTTTGGGGCGGTCATATTTACCAATAAAAAATTTTCATATCATGGTAGAATAGCCGGTTTTAATGTGGGTTAAAGCTAAAAAATATTCGAATTTTGAAAATTCTAGATTTTTCTAGATTGTTTGAGAAAAATAATAGCCACCATGAGATTCCTTGGGTCAACTTTAGTCATAACCGATATAAGTATCATAAATTAAATCTATAAAGGGCTTCAAAAAACCGACACCTACCCCCTTAGGGAGAGTGGGTGTCGCTGATTTGCGAGCTTCATTTTGCCAAGGCATCGCGATTGAAGACGCGGCCCGTCGGCAGACAATAGCGCAGTAAGCCGCAATATTGCGCGCAAGTCTGATTATGTGGTGGTAGCGAGGTACGGAAAGCACAGCTCCCAATTTTTTGCCAGACCGGTTTTCCCCCGTGTGCTTATCAAAAACATCAATTGGGGGTTACGAAAATGTTCGTGTGTTAAGTGAATTTGAAAGTTTCTTGAAAAAATATAAATTTGTAGAAAATCACTATTTCTATTCTAAATATTATCGGTATAAAATTTGGCGTTTTTGTTGTCTAAATGAATCTTAGATAAAAATGCACTTTTGTACAATATTTGTACGATTGCGTGTGTTAATGGTTTAAAAGTTGCTACTTACGATATTTGAAAAAAATATTATCTCGTGAAGCAGGTTTTCTCAGAACTCACTGAAAATGTTGTAAAATAGAGAGCCCAATTATCGTCGCCCACTCCTTAAGGGATGGGTGTCAGCAATTTGAGCCTCTTCCCAAGTCATTTCCGCCAAACTAGAAGATGGTGATATTCCAAACGATTTGTAACTAACAGAACCAACCTTCGCGTATTGTAAAACTTAACAGTAATCTGATACAATCCCACCTACGCGAACACCTACGCTTTTATAAAGCTTCTAAAAGACCACGCAGTTCGTACCTACTCCTTCATATTTGTCATTTTTTAATTATTTTTTTGGTTAGGCATCTTTGGACAATGCCATTATGTGTCCTCTACTCGGAATTTTGCTTTGGCGGCCAAAAAAGCCAAAAACGAAAACAAAATATATTGATTTATTTATGATTTAAATTGAAAGTGCGAATAATTTTGTTTCTTTTGAACGCTACGAGTAAAAATTGCACCCAAAATTCTAAAAGTGTTTGTATTACGGAAAAAATTATTTTGAAGCTTTTTTTAGTTTCTCAATTTTGTCAAAAATTTAAGCTTCAAAATGAAAATTTTACATTGGCCCCCAAGAGACGCCGAATCAAAATTTCAAAAACACCTTTATGGATTGTTCAAACAAGGCTGGTGCTTTTCAAGATGCAATTAATGAGCCGAAAACTGTATCTATTAAAACTGGTGAGGAGTACCTTTTGGCCTGAGCTACCAAACCGACCATTTCAAACAATTTGGGCTAAAAATGAAAAAGTTTGACATGGCCGCCCAAGAGACCGCCGAATCAAAATTAAAAAAAAACTCTCTAATGCAATGTAAAACAAGTTCCTGCTGCTTCAGATGCAGTATGAGTGAAACTATATCTCTCAATGGTTGGGAGATACCTTTTGCCTGAGCCTCTCAAACTGATCATTTTAAAATTTTAATTTTAGTTTTTTTTGCGTTTTTGTTCGCCAAAGCAAAATTTTTAAAACAAAGCAATTTTGCTAATATTTGTGCTTCTCCAAAGCCATCACACGAAAAAAAATAATAAAAAATGATGAAAAATTGAAGGAGTAGGTACGAACAGCGTGTCTTTTTAAGAAGCTTTTGGACAAAGCGGTAGGGGTGTCGGCGTAGGTGGATTGTATCAGATTACTGTTAAGTTTGAAATTACCCGCGAAGGTTGGTTTCTGTTCAGTTACAAATGTTTTGGAAACTATCACTTTGCTTAGTTTGGCGGAAATGGCCTCGGAAGAGGCTCAATTTGCGACACCCACTCCCTTAAGGGATGTGGGCGACGATAATTGGGCCTTTTTTACACATTTCAAGTGAAGTTTTCTGGAGAAACCATGGCTTCAGAGATAATTATTTTTTTTTGCAAATACGTAGGTAGAACTTTTTAACCATTACACCACGAATCGTACAATATTGTACAAAAGTGCATTTTTTAAACCCAAGAATTTGATTGTAGAATTTAACCGCTTAATATTTTTTATGAGATTCACAAAAATTGTCTGAATTTTCAAATATCGAACTTTAAAACTAGATTGCATTAGCTCCGTTTTACTGAGAGCGGAACGAAAGACCAAAACAAAATATAATTTTGAGCTCTCTCCTCTTAAAGTGTTGAGCTCCGCTTCATAGCAAATGCTGTAGAGTCTAGTATGAAAATATTTTCGATCGAAAACATCAGAGACGATATCGTTATATATAAAATTGACGAGGCATTAAGATTTAAAGTCATTAGAATTGTCATGCATTAATCTTCTGTCAAATAAGAGCCGTTCTTAAAAAATGAGAACGTTTTTTTCTGAATACTTTTGTCTACAAAAACTGACGATTGACATAAACGAACTTATTATATGTTTTAAACTCCACTCCTAATTGCATATTTTTCATAGGAACAAAACTAAACTTTTTCGAAATTTAATCAGACCATACTTTGGTAACACATGGGATTTTAAGTTGTGTATGCCGAATTTAAAAAAATCACAAAAACAACTTGAAATACAAACAAAAATAAAATTATGAATTATACTGGTAGATTGGTTAAAACTCGGATAAACATAAATAACTAAACTTACTCGATTAAATATGTTTCTATTTATAAAGTTATCTCTCTTGAAGTTAATCAATCGCAGCTTTACCTCTGATTTAGTATTTTTTTGTAGTATTTTTTATTTCGATCTGTTTTTTGAAGGAACACCACACCATCGCTCTCCTGATATCGGCTATCCGTGATACAGACCGCCTTTACCCAGCTGACAAATAGTCTCCTTGCGCGAATGCTCTATCACCTGTCAATCGATCCATATATAGATCTTATGTCTTGATAATTAAGCACCCTATCTGAGGCTCGATCACTTAGTTTCGCAAGAAAATGCAACCATTAATTTAAAAATTTGTAATTTTCGCTACATTATGAACTCGATTTCGCGCTCAAAAAAAAATTCAACTTGTCGATTTCTGTTCATTCCAAATGCTCTCACACTGATGATGGCTGTTAGTCCGAACGTGAATAAAAACAATTTTTGATTTGAAAAATATAATAATTTTACTGTGTGGCAAAAGTACAATAATACTTTAATGAACTGTAAATTCTGATTGAGTACTTAATGTTAATTAAGTTCCGCCCCTAGGCGGAATTAATTATCATTAAGTACTCCAAATCAGAATTTAAGATGCATAAAGTATTATTGGCTTTTGCCCATTATATACTGAACGGCTGAAAAGTGTACACAATAATGAAGGTGGAACATTTCTAGGAGAGAGGCTGGATTTAGGGGTTATGTAAGTAATTTTGGAAGTTTACAAGCTTTGTACAGCTGAACCTAAAGATAAGACCTATTACAAAACATAGATTGGAAAGATCTATCCTTGAAATAACAAATTTATTAACACTCTGGGTACAAACTTTAGCCAACCATCTTGTCAACCGCGGTTAAAGACGAGTAGTTGTATTTTAAAACAAAGGTTTTAGACGCTTAATATCCCTTTACCCCTATGTAGATCTTGTTCCCTAATCTGACTTGAACAATTTTTAAATCCCCTAGATTAACTTGAAGTGATTTTTGTGGCCATCTTTTTTTTGATTGTCTTGGTCAGAGCGGGTCCCTTAGGAATTTCGGCCCCCCCCCTCTTTGAGACAAAAATAATACAGGAACCCTCGTCCTAATATTTTGTAACCTCAAACATATTTGCTTGAAAACAGCGCGGGAGTTTTTAAGTTGAAAAACAAATACTGATCAATTGACAAAATTACACTATCTAGGGACTCACTCATTTGAATAAAATTTAATATTTGACATAACTCAAAAGTGCCAGAACTAGAAAGATTAAGAAGATATCAAAATTTAAAAAAGTGCAGTGAAATTGCTGAGTGATTAATGGTACTTTTGTAAATATAAATTGCAGTTTGAATGTCATTTTTGGCCGCTGAAATTTTGGGCTTTTTTTGGACTTTCACATACAAAAATAGATAAAATATAACAAAAAATCAATTCTTGAACAAATTAAAAGGCATTAAATGAGGATAGAGAAAAAAAAACCTTTGGGCGAAATTTAACCTCGAATGACAAAGAAAAGTGCATAATGAAGATGAAATTTAAACCTTAATTATATTTGAACTACCTCATATAAAACTTCAAATGATTTTCTATCGCCTCTGTCTAAACCATAATGTATATGTTTTTCTACAAAATTCTCTTTAGTAAAATGTCTCTAAATTTGTTTGGTGAAATATATTTGTTGTTGAAATAATATCTTTTCTGCGTAGGCGTCTTATGTAATCAGTTTTCCAAAGTTTTGATTCTAGAAATGCTCAATTTAACCGAGGCCATACCTTGTTTATGCAATTAAAGACTTAGAAATTCGTTCACGATTCTTTTAGGGTCTTCCGCATGATTTGAGTACTTTTGAAAAAAATATATCAGTACCAATAAAAAGTAATTGAAAAAGTACTCATAATACCGTCAAAAAATTCCAGGTCAACTTCCAAACGTTTTTAAGACTTTTCTCTCATTACATGAAAGTCCTGAATAAACATCACGTGACGAAATAATACCAAACAATGAGGTTTAAAATATGTCAATAAATAAATCCTTAATGTTCTTTGAAAATGAGATCACGTTAATTAATTACGCAAAAAAAAAAATTTTTTCCATTAAATTTTTTAGTTTTCTTACAAAAAAAATACTTTTTATTCCATAAATGGTTTAAGAAAAAATATTAAAGCCAAAATTACTTAATGGAGATAAAGCAAAACGGAGTGATTAAATATCAAATCTTTCAAAATTGGCCACTTATTGATGTTAAAGTAGTAATGATTTTAACTCCATAAAGTAGTTAGTATATAATGTCTCCGAAAACACTAAAATATTTTNAATGACTTTTTTTTCAAAAATAAATGACTTTTTTTTCAAAAATTAAATGACTTTTTTTTCAAAAAATATTAATGACCTTTTTTTCACAAAAATTTTATAATGACCTATTTTTCCAAAAAATATTAATTCATTCCGTTTTTTGACGTGAAGCGAACAACATCGAAACAAAAAAAATCAATTAAAATTGTATTTTTCAGATATTTATTACCCTATTTTTTTCGCTTTTTAGCTAAAAAAACAGTGCCACGTAGGCATTTCAAGAGAAATTTCAACTATTTAAGCCGTATTTATAGAGAAACCTTCCATAAACATAAGTATTTACATCAACTAGGTCACCACCGCTGGTTTTCTAATTTTCAAAAAGTGTTTTTACACATAGCTTTTCGGACAAACTGATATTCTATTTTTAAGACATCCTTAAATTTAAGGGTCGATCCTGACTACGTACCTCAATTTAACCTACATTTTTCGTTAAAACTGACCTCATCGTAGTCTTGAATCAACACCCCCTTTTAGTCTTTTTGATAATATCAAAAAAAAATTGATATCTTTTTTGCCAGAACTTAAATATTTCTCATCTGATATCGCACACTGTACTATTCTACTTAAAGCGATCTCAGAGCCTATATTCATTCTGACAAAATTACGTCATTTTAAATTATAATATTTTATAGAAAACTCAGCAGTCTAGTTTGATTTTCAATGTCTCGCGGTTTTTCTAGACCTCGTGGTAGAGGTGGTGGTTCTTGGACCTCCCAAAGTGACAATAACCGTGATAATCCTCGGAACCAAAGCAGCAATCAATGGGATCAAAGCGAGTCTCGAAATCAATCTTCTTATGGAACCCCTCGGGGGTCGTTTTATCAAAATGACCAAACACCAAACCAAACCACGTCACGTGATTATTACCAAAACGATGACAGATCGATCAACCACGGTAAATCACTAATAAATAGTTGCACCTCGGGATTTCAGTGTGTAGTTTTGCATCACCCAGGTTTTAAATCTAAAACATTAAAACTAATAAAAAAAAATGTTTGCAACGTGATTCCTAAACTGCACTTTTTAGGAGGCTTCCAAAAAGCACGCAGTTCTCAAAGGGGCCGTGGTAATGGTTTTCGTGGTCGCAATGTTAGGGGTAATAATAGGGGATCATCTTCAAATCGAAATAATGAACGGCGACCATCTTGGCAAGAGCAGCGCGAGTCTGCAAAATTTATTTTAAATTTCCCTGGGCCTAACCCGTATCATAGTAAAACAGACCATGAGCCGGCCGACTCAGACGACTTTGTTGCGGACCAAACGGGTTTCGAAAACGGGCAGCCATTATTTTTGATCAAGTTCCGTGAAAATATTAGGGTTAAACAGGTTAGAGACCAAATACTCCGATATAATATAGCTGAATATAAGTACAAACTTTCTAAGCATATTAATGAGGAGTATGCGGAATCTATCACTTTTTTAACAAAAGTCGATTTTTTGACTTTTGCATTTTTCGCAAATAATCACACTGCAAGAGATGACAAAATATGCAAATACGGCATGAGCCCTTTTCTTTCAACTCACTTCGTTAAAAATAGAGGTTTCCGGGAATGGACCTTTTTGAACTCCCCCAAGGTTATTTTTGACGCATGGATCATTGAATGTCAAGCTCGAAACGTTGCGCTCGAGGGGACTTTTAAAGATAAATGGAGCCATAACCCGACTCAATCTGATAAGGCCAAGGGAAAAAAACATTTGTTGGATTTTACGCACTTTTTTCTGACAGCTAACAAATGGAATGGCGTCCCTACAAACTTATTAAAACAGTGGGAATCGCTTTCAAATTTTTATGATCGATCCATGGTCACAGTTTCGGATGAGCGCAACGCCAAATGCAGCCCTAAACTTGAGGTCATGCACAACCCATTGAATTTTACCATGACCCAAAATGAATTAATTTTGCATCGAGCCAATCAGGAGAAGGCGAAAAACGACTCGTATAATAAATACCTTGAAAAACGTGCCCCGATAAAAGCTAGCCAGGGCTTCAAAATTGAGAATGGTCGTCTAATTATTCTAGGCAATGAAGACGTACACAAGCCTATCAATGTTCGTCTTGATGAGCAAAAAATTGAGTTGTCGGGCAAAGTTGATACTATTTCAAACGAGACCAAAGCGGCTATTTTTAATGTTGAATCAAAAATCGGTCGTCCGAGTGTCGCTACTTTGGATATTTTTTCGGTTTTCGAAAACTCAATTTCAAGCTCTTTAAAAATAGGACGAAATCTTGCGACAAAATTAGAAATCGCGGGGAAAAATACAATTCAGCTCCACAGCGACCTCATTGCTGAAATGACCTCTATTAGGGAAGCTACAAATATTCTTAGCAACGTTGGTACCAAAGTTCTTGATTATGTAGGTCCTACGAAAGTAGGTTTTGACATCTCACATCAAAAATATACCATATTGCGAGAAAAAATGGGTGCTATTTCTGATGACAATTTCTTAACCCCAACTGTCAAAGCCCTTATTTCCTTTCCTGAAGATGACCTATCCGATAAAACCATGGAAATTGATGCAATAACTGGAAATAATATAATAACGCCCCTTGTCACCGCTGAAGAATTCTCAAATAATTATAACGAAAAAATTTCAAAATTGAGAAGTCTGACCCCGAAAAATGACCCCCTTAGCTCTCGTCTGCCTCGTCAGACCAATATTGGCGCCCAACGGGCTCTCCTTTTCCCAAGCACCCCCCTTTACCCAAACTCCCCTAATATGTCCAAAAGGCAAAGAGCTGATGATAATACTATCACATTTCCTAGTGGCAATGATTTTCCGATTCTACAAACTCCAAAAAGTAAAAGTAGAAAACAGAATTCACAACCTACGGGTAAATATATAATAAATGGCCTATGGCTAGGGGGTCAATACTCTGCAAAACAACAATCCGATATTTATATAACAACGTGCAAAAATGAGGAAAAGGGTCTTTCAAACCAGCAAATCCACATGTGGACTTGGTGCCAGCTTTTCTATGGCCCTGAAATAATACGTGACCTTGAAAGTAGACTTGTCGTCGGTCGTGAAACTGCATCAGCCTCGCTATGCGGAGTTTTTATCACTGAGCTTGAAAATGTTATCGACCAGTTAACCATTACAATGGAAACAATTTGGGATAAAATTTTTATCAACGAATTAGTCGTTGTGAATGGCCTGATTGGATGCGCTCTAACTCCGTTGAATGATAAAACCATCCTTGAATGGTGTATTAAAGTAGTTGAAGGTCAAAAAAGTACAAAGGAGGGAAACAACAGGGGTAATATTGTTCAGAAATTGACCCTGCCAGCTGCTTGGTTATCCCATTTCCAGACTTTTACCCACGTTAACGCCCTCAAAAATGATCAAAATTGACTCATTATGAATCGCAATCAATTTAATTTATTTACTTTCGCCATTTATGCTGACCCTGACCTCAAGTGCCTCTGCAACTTGAACAAGGTTAGTGTTAAATACAAAATTAACAAACTTAAACTTAAGCTGCTGAAAAAAATTAAAAAAAACGCCACAGTCAATTTTATTAAAATTGAACACATTTTTAGCACTCCCCCTGAATATGTTACATTTTCGTCTGACACCTCTTTAGTCTCAGATACTGTATCTGGCTCATTGAGTGGCCTCACGACAAGTGACTCATTCAAACCCCCGTATCATTTTTTTAATGCAAAGTCAACCTACTCGTTCGAAAATAATAAAAATAACGCTAATTTTCGCAGTAATACGTCATCCATCTATGACTCATCTGTAATTCTCGAAAATAATTTTTTTGAAAAAAATCTTAAAATTAACAAGAACGATTATTCTGTAGGAAATAAATTTTTCAGTGACCCAGTTTCAAAAATAACATTTTTAGCCAACCAAATATTTCAACTTCGCCTGTTTTCAAAAATTTCCAATGCAAAAAAAACACATCCAGTTCAATCTCCGCCATTTGCGACTCAAAAATCAACAATTTTCAGAAAAAACTGAAAAACCGTGACCACAATTTTTACCGCATCGAACGAACTCGTTCAAATTCTCCTCGCCCTGCCTCAATTGCATCTTATTTGAGCTCAGAAAGCTTTGATATTTTTAACGTGAGTATTCATAGCTCTTACAATGGCCCCTCTGGGTATCTTGAAATTCTTGACAATAATTACCCAAGTAATTTAAATACATTGAACTATTTTTATAGTGATTATAACAATGACCCGGAATTCTCCGTTGACGACTTCGATCTCAGAAATTTATGCACAAGCAAAACTGTGTTAGAAAATGACAATCCCGATCTGGTTAGTGATAAAAAATTTAACTTTGAAAAAGCTAGCATTTCTGACATTCGTGCTTGGTTCTTATGTAGAAACATCACAAAAATCAGAATTGGTAGTAATTTAATTTCCGTTCATAAATGTATGGATAAACTCGCAATGAAATTATTTCTTGAATTTCAGCAATCAAACATTGGCTGCTCACAAACTCACTACGAGAGTTTACGGGGCCCTAACAAGCCTATTTATCAAACCCTGTTAGAATCGAATTATGAGAAAACCGTCTCGAAATATAGAAATTATGCAACGCTTTTCCCATCTGCTTTCCCTAAACCTCCTGCCAAAGAAATAAATATTAAATTTTCAAAAAACGTACTACTACCAAATGAGCTGCCTGATGCTGATTGGGTGAGCGGTGAAAAGGCCGATGTGGGAGACTCAAACCCTCTTTCGTCGTCTTTTTCGTCCGCTCACGGGTCAGTAGATTGCGAATTATTTGGTAAAATCTCGTTTCTCAATATTAATCTCAGAAATGCAAATCCGCATAAACTTGACTCTCTCACCAAAAGTTACAATGATATTTCGATCTTTTTACTCAATGAAATTCACCTTAATACCAATAAAATTGATATTATTTGCCCAGCGGGCTACAAATTGAAGCATAGTAAGCCTGACATCGATTTTGAAGCTTACACTGCTATTCTCTACAAAGAGGAATTCGACATTTTCGCAAATCAAATTGTTACAAATAATTTTTTTCTTTGTAAAATATTATTTAAATTTCCTGATCAAAAATTATCAGTAGTTTCAATCTACCGTCCTAACAATAATTCCATTAAATATAGTAAGTGTAACCGACAAATACACAGTTTTTTTGATGAACTTAAGTCAGCTCTTAATAAAAATGACGATATTTTCAGTGTCATAGCAGGGGATTTCAACCTACACTATCTCACACCACGTGACAAATGCGAATCCGAAAAAGTCGAAAAAATTTTCAAAATTTTGTACAATTATAAAAATTATGTCAATAAGGCTACGTTTCGTAAAATAGTAAAAAACAGTTTATACGAATCAATAATTGACGCAGTTTTTATAAAGAAAGATATCAAAGTTGACAATTTTCATCATCTAAATCTCAAGGATGAAATTAGAACAGATGGTCATCTTGGTCAAAAATGGTCAATAAATTTTCATAACCTTGACCTTCAATTAAAATTTAAATCCATCAGTCGAAAATTTTCTAGCACTGAAAATACCCTTAAAATCAGTGCTGACATGTGGCCAGTTTTCAAAGTTGTTCTTGAAAATGAGAAAATCACCACAAAACAACGAATTTTTCAATTTGAATTACTTCTTGAAAGGCTCGTAAATATCATTGAACCAGAGATTATAAAAACTAGAAAAATTGGTATTTTCACACCAATATTAAGCACTGTCACCATGTACTGGAAGGACAAAATGAATTTTCATCGTGCCAAATCACCTATCTACACAAAATGTCCAAAGTTCAAGGAAGCACAAAAATTATTTTTTAAAAATAAAGATATCGATTTACGCACACATTTATGTGCTGATAAACAAAAAAACGGTTTCATTGACAAAGACGAATTTTTTAAGATTTCGAATAAATTAACCAAGTCAAAAACCAATTTAAAACAATGCCCCTTTTCGCCAAATGAGGTCGCAGCTGGTTTCTGCGCATTACAATGGGGGCGCGAATTTTTCGATAAAAATCACGACGATCTAATAGTCAAATTCGATTCAAATCGAAAAAACTGTCCGGTCAAAAAAATATTAAAAAAATCGATGCAAGAGAAAAATGTCAGAGATAATACAATCGCGAAAATTTTTCCGCCCGAGCAACTTCTAAAATTACGTCCCATCACCTGGTTAGGTAACTCAAAAGCAGATAGTCTAAAAATTGCTCTGGGAGCCTGTAAAGGGGAAAGTCGTGGTAAAGCAGGATTATCAAAAAATTTTTTAGGTTCATTGGCGCCATCATATCAATCCGTCCTTCTAGATATGGTCAACTCGTCGCTTACAGAAGGTATTTTTTGGCCTTTTTGGCGTAATAATCGCTGGGTTCCGATCCCAAAAAAATCAAACTTAAAATTAATTCGTAATTGGAGACCCATTTGTATTGGTGACGTAGCAGGATCCTGCGCTGAAAAAGTTGTGGCAGCCAAAACGTCACAATACATGGAACGTATGGGTCTTAATTTTCACTCACAAGTCGGTTTCCGTGAAAAACTAGGCTGTAGTGCTGCTGTAGGTCTGGTTACAAACACTGTACTCTTAGATCCTAAGCCCCTAAAATTAGTTATATGCATTGACGCAAAAAACGCGTTCGGCTCACCTAGCCAAAAAATTATTTTAGACGAAATAAGTAAATTTAGTGATGATCTCACTACCGAATGGTTTAGGACTTTTTTAACAGGGAGAACTTTTTATGTTGAACTCGACGGTTCACGATCAGAAACCTTTGCTCTACCACCTAATGGTATAGGACAGGGTACTGGTTGTGGTCCGATACTTTTTAATTTGGTTTTTAATATTGTATGCAAAGAATTAGACAAAAAATATAATATTACCGCATACGCGGACGATTTAGTGCTCTGCTTGTCTGGTGAATCTGAGGAAGAAATCGAAAAAGAGGCCGAAACATTTTTTCAGGACGCCCACGCAATTTTTGAGACAATTACAACTGCTATTGAACCTTCAAAAACAGTCGGCATAAAAATTGGTAAGTGGTCCAGGGAACCCAATATTACGCATTGTAATATAAAAGTTCCTATTAAAGATGAAATATTATATTTAGGGGTCAGATTAAATTCTGAAATGAAATTCGACCCCCAATGTCATCACATTATGAGAAAAATATCCGATGCAGGATATAAAATTGCGTGCATGAAAAGATACGGACCGGCCAATTACAGAACTGAACTGTTCTCGTCATTGGTCACCGGCTCATTTCAGCACGCACTCGAATTCCAACCGTTACTCTCAAAAGAGTGGTATTCCAAATTAAACAAGGAATATATAAAATTTCTAAAAATTATTAATGGCGTTGAACAATTTCGAATTGGCAAAAATCTATCATATAGTGTTATTTTTAAAAAATATGGAAAAAAAATTTTAAACAATGTTCATTTATATCTTGCTATGAACAAAATCAATGAAACATTTTTAGCAAAAAAACCATTAAAATTAGCAACAATTTTGGACGATTTTTTGGTTAGCGATTCAATTTTACCAGTTATTAACCCTAGCAAAAAGAATCAATCTTGGTGCGACAAGCCTGCTTTTTTGTTACCAAAAATCCTTGAATTTTATGCAAATAAAGGGATATATAGTGTTAAACTCAAACCCCCTAAATATTTCGAAGATTTAATGTTAAATAATCCTAGTTCTGTCGAGAACTTTAAACGGACATGGCCTTACTGTTACGTTGATCATTTTAACAAATTGCCAAAGTATATTAGGGCCATGTTCGGTACCACTTTTTTCAAAGCAGAAGTTAAACAATTTTTTAATAACTTATGTCAACATCCTTTTGATGATAAAAATGATTACTGTAAACTATGTCAACCTACAACTCTATCAGGCGATTTTCTTTTGAGAATTCACAATTTTAATAAATTCTTAACTGATAATAACAGTAGCGAGATTGACCAAATTTATAATTCTTTGAGTTTTGACCATCATTTTCCTTGGCGTAAAGTAATATACAGTGGCCGAGCCCCAAAATCACATTATGATTTTAAAATTAATAAATCTTATAATATTACTGAAACTGACATAAATCAGTTTATTTCTAATATGTCTATCAATGGGGAGTTAATTACGTAATTCACATACATTTGTTTCGAATTGTCTTTTCATTTTATTTTTTCGACCCTAAAAAATTTTTTTTACACTTTTTTCATACCCCAATATTTTACATTTAATAAATCCAATCAAAGTAGATTTCACTTTTCTTTTTTTACTACATTGCGACCCCCCCCCCCCTTAAAATGTTACAAAATACTGTTCCGAATCTGATTGGGTTAAAAATCAAAGTACACCCTCTAAATGACTCACCGCCATCTAGGGTGGCCCGTTTCTTTCAAAATTTCATATGAATTTTTTTAACAAAAATTATATTAGCACATTGTCACTTATTATTTCATAAACAGTGAAGATTTAATTATTTTTTAAATCAAATTTCAATTCCATGAGTATTCAAGACAACGAGTCAAATCTCGTAATGTTCCTACGTTCAAAAAGGAACCATAACAGGTTAATTTCAGCAATTTTATAAAATAAAAAATTCAGTTTTTTCATACTGACTTCACATCAGTCAACTTCGAAAACAAACTCTATCTAGAATATTTTGTTCGATCAGACGATTAATTTTGGTCATTTAACTAACAGGTAATGACTAAAATATACCAGTTTTTCTTTACTTTTCATAAGTAAAAAACTAGGAAACTAATTTAGATAGCCAATACACTCTGATTAAAATTCTCAAGCTTGGTTGATTCTATACACTGTGAAATCATTTTTTTCCAATTCAAATTCGAGATAGTTATACACTAAGCACAAAACAACTAAGATGTCGTAACATTTTAAAAAACAGAGAGAATCAAAATCAGCTAAAATAATTTATGTTTTAATTTATTTAGTCGTATTTAACGAGGTGCGTGTAATGTACACAAAAAAACTTATGTTTTTTCTTAAGCTACTATCAGTGTGGAGCGTATAAACAATCTGGAGAAAAATTTCGATCTCCCAGAGGACCTCAAAATCTTCTGGTTCTACATTTTCAATTCAAAAAAGACACTTAAATTTTCAGAGAATCAATGGCTATTCCACGCCAAGAAATTTCAGTGCCTCTCTATCGTTGAATTACTCTCTGAACCATCTATGAGAAGTTTCTACCATAGTAGAGGTCACGTATCTGTACTTTTAACTCGAACTAAGTCTACTGCATTTTTCACCACTCTAAAACGTAATCCCCAGTCACACACCCTTTGTATTTCGAAAAACTGGCCTCCTCCTATTTCAAGCCATATTAAAGCTTTATTCTGCTGCAATAAATGCATAAATAATAAAAACATCACTGACGCTTATTACAAAGCTTTTTCTCGTGACGTGCGAATTTTCAACGGTCTTAATTTACAGATCGCCATTTTTACACTTACGTACAAAATTGCACATAAATTCAGCAAGGAGGCCATTTTTGTCGAACAAGGTGGTGAAGAAACCATAGCTGAAATTTTAATATACAACGCACAATTCTCTAAAGCCATTAATGAACTCAGAGAAAATGATTTCAACGACAAAAATTTTCGGAGAAAAACCGTTTTCGAAATTTCTTGTGACATTTGGAAAAAATCCGACAAACTAATTTTTTCCGACCCAATGCTTGTAAAATATCTTGATGGCATCGCCAAAATCTGTTTCTTACCTAAAGTTTACAACACTCACTTACGGCGCAAATTAATCGCCATTGAAATTTTTAATTCTCCTGAGCGCTCATTGGCTGTGACGAGTTCTAGTCAAGATTTCTCTAGAATTTCTGAGAGTCTTTTCTCTGACGCTTCGCAGCCGGTGAGCTCCCAGGGATCCGACACCTTACTCTTCGAAATTCCAATTAAAAATTTTAATGACTCTGACGAGAACTCTATTTTATCGGACCTTTTCGCTGATTACTCAGTCAGCCTCAATGATACTACTAATTCAGTGTCAAGACGCCTAAATTTCGATGAGGGCGCCGAAGCTGAACGTAGACGCGAGTGCTTAATTAATTTTCATCACTTTGGGCATTATAAAATGAAAGGTGACCTCGACATTTCACCGCTTTCTGAGACACTTCTCGAAAATCCCATCAGTGTTCAACAATACGATAAGTGTAATATTCAAATTTCTAGAAAATTGGCTGCACTTCATCTAGAATGTGGAATACTCATACGAGACAATAAAAAATTCATTTCTGAAAAAAGGCTCCTTGTCGGCCCAAACGTAAAAACCCCCAAAATAGTAACACGGAATTTGGAAAAAGCTAGTGAAAAAATTAGGAAATTAATTAATTTGGACGAGAAAATCAAATTCTCGAAATTTACTGCTTTAAATAGTATTGATAAAACTAGAAACTCTCTTCTAGAAAAAGATTGCGCAATCCTGAACTCATACATCTCAAAAATCTCTGATGCCAGTTTTGAGCATATTTCAAAACTCAAAACTGACGCATCAAGTTTTTCTAAATCAATCAACGATTCGATTCATAATATCGAAAATAAAAATGGGGCATCTCTTAACTCCCAATCTGGCATTAATATAGCCCGTCAAATTGAAATTCAAGCTGAGCACTGTATTAATAAACTTGATGAGAATATTTCTAATGCCATTATTATGGCTCAAAATGAATCTGAGAATATTTTTAAAATTCGAAATGCGCTAGATGACATTCACTTGTTAGCAAAGGATAAAATTGAAAAGTGCGTCAATAGTCTTGGTTTGGAAAGTGAGTTTCCGGTTAACGGAGGAGACCCATTTGTTAGCTATATGTTATATAGACAGCATGATGTCTCCTCCGGTGCCGGGGCCTCCCAGTCTCCGCTAGGATTATCGTTAGTCAATTCAGAAAATTCTCCTATCATAGAACGCGTAACCAAACGACTCAGATGTGACTCTAGTCCGCCTCTCGAAAATAGAAATATGATAAAGAGACGGAGTAGAGTCACACTGTATCGTCCTATCCCTCGACAGTCAACTCCGAAAAAGTGATAAATTGTCATATAAAAATAAAAATTTCTTTAACTAGAAAATTATCATTTTTATTTTTTTTCTGTTTAGTTCTAGAAATTCTGATTAATGATGGCCGTAAATGGAAACACTAGTAAAGTCATTTTTTTCTCACACTTTTTCTGATCCAGAGTTCTTTTTAAATACTAAAAATTACACCGCAGTTAGAATATTCAATTCTAACATAATAATAACTTAATATCAAACTAAGTTATTATTATAAGAGAATCGAGCTACAAAAACAGCTCTGTGTAAAAATCAATCGATGTATCAGTAGTTATAACAAAATTAAAAATATATGTCTGAAAAATTGATATTTAAATGGCCGGTTTTTGCATACTCCTGTCTACACCTCACTGTTTATGTTTCATTACTTTTCTTTTAGAGCGTATCATCCAATAATTTTAAAACAAACTACCAATTTTATATGAAAATATATTTGTTTTTATTTACACTCTGATCATGATAAATGAAATACAAAATAAACTATACAATAAATTACAGTATATTTCAATCTTTCAATGTAGCGGCAAATTCTAACCTTTGTAGTCAATTAGAACCATTTTGCATGATTAAAAGCAGAGTTAGCCGCAACCCAGTGTGTTGACAAGTCGCAAATTGGAACTTCGTGATACAATGAAAAAACAATATCCGAACTATCCAAACCGAAAAACTGCTTTAACTTGAATACTGGTCCCATATACTTTCCGTTCACAGTATAGTTCTTATCTCCCTCGCGGCCCTTGTACACTTGCGGAATCACTACTTTTGGTAGATCTTTAACAAATTTATCAAATTCGTACCCATCTTCCGAGAGTGACTGCCACACAGTTGATCTGGACTCTAAAAATGCACTCGCGTTAATATATGGTCCAGTAAAAATTTCATGTGAAGGATAATGAATTTGACTGAAAAAATATATTTTTTTTCTAATTCTCATTTCATTTCATAAAGTCTCACACTTATACCGTAAAAAATCGATATTTTTGAATTAATATAAAATCGAACAATTTTATATTTTTTTTCCAGGCAACGGCTCTCACAAGGAGCCAAGTAATGTTTCAGTGTTCGTATAAGATGATAATAGTCTAAAAATTTACTTTGGTAAGCCGTCACGAAAATGGATTTTTTTGTTATATTATACGTCATAAAAAAGTGAGTCATAATCAAAAATTGCGAATTATGTAATATGACGCGCCAAAATTTAAAATGGCAAATATTAGTTAGAAATTTTACCAGTGATCGTGAAATTATCTTACCTCGTGAAAACTTCACTGATACTTTATAATCATTCCATGTATATTTTCGTTCTGGAAATCGTGATTTTCGGCCCAAACTCTTGCCAGCTACGGATTTTTCCAGTGAAAGCTTTAGCCGCATATAACCCATTGTGTTCAACGGACATCTAGAAAAATTGACGATCATTTTTGGACAATATTCTAATCTGCAGCACAATGCCATTACGGATGATCCATAATATTCTCTCAGGGTTAAATTGCGTGATTTTCCAGCCACGGGCTGAACCAACCTATGACATTCGTCTTCATAGATACTCAAATACGGCTCATCGCGGTGAGCTTCTAGAGCGCTCTGATGATGCATTCTCAATTCCAGAGAATAATTCTTAGCCGATCGTAAATAAACATCATTGTCATATTGAGTCAAAAATGCCGCGTAGAGCAAAGCATAATCTTCAATAATCTCACTTAAAAATAAGTTTAATTTAAAGTTCTTGATATATTTCGTGGTTTAAAATAACGAATGAATTAAATTAATATTACTATTTAGCATCACATTCTTTAAAACGCTAAATTTTTTTTTTATTTCTAAATATTAGATTCAGCTCGCAATCAGTTTTCAATGAGTAATTTTTTAAGGTAGTGGCATGTTAATATCATTTATGGTACACACGTGACCCCAAATCAGCTGATATTTCTCAAATTGAAAATAATGAAATCGATTACATCTAAAACCAGAATTAAAAATATTCTAGAAACATCTTATTTTTTTAACACTGAGCATTATTTTACACTCTTTTTTTGTACATTGAAACCTCGTTATTCAAAATGACGATTTTTTTTCCTTGCAAAAGAAAAGTAAGTTGCCAACTTACCAAAGTATCTTACTAAATCATAATTTTAAAAATCACTTTTATTTAAGTACACGAAGATAGTTTAACTTCTTGAGTCATACTTACATTCGACTGGGGACCAAACATGATTCAAACTCTCCCTGTAGTAGATTCTTGTAATCATTGGTTGTCACGTCCGACTGATATTGACCCATAAAGTATAACATTGATAAATTGTAAAGTTCACGAAACTTTGACAAGGTATTTTCTTCGTGATTAAAATCAATTACAAATCGGTCAACTTTATTGTGCACCGCCACAATACCAACTCTTGAAAACAAAAACCGCATTGTAGATTCATTTTTGGGAACTTTTGCCTGAAAATAAAATGGTTTATAAGGACGCAACTTCGGCTGATGTCCAATTCAAAGCCTTAATTTTTTCAGAATACTCAGTTCTCCTCTTTCTTCGAACTTTACAATGTGTTCTCAGGGATGGTTATCAACAAGTATGAACGTAATTTCACTTAAAAAATGGTAATAATCAAAAATGACACCGATCTGGTGTTCATTAAGTAATGAAAATGATTATTTATTATTTTTTGTTATGCACGATAATTTAATCGTAAACTGAATTTAGGTCAAATTCGGTAAAAATTTTTTTATATTTTTTTATGATCACAGACGCTCAAAATATAATTAATTAAAAACCGCAAACTAATAAAAACTAAACAGGAGTTGAAGCTATGCATAAAAATCCCATTTTTTTTAAAATTCAATCGCGAAAAAAATACAATACATTTTTTTTTTAAACGGGTCTTTTTTTTATCAGAAAAATTACAAAAATACTCTTTTTTCACGATATGATAAAAAAATAAAAATTGTATATTTTTATTCAACAATAAAAACTTCGAAACTAGTGAAATATTTAACTCACCAAAGCACTATGATTTCCGCGTCCGGTATTTAAGATAACACTAGTTCCAAGTTCCCCATTTCCGGTACCACTGACCAAGGGTACGATTTTCGATCTTCGATCCGATAAATAATCACTGAAAATCCATACATCTACCCCGTCAATCTAATAAAAAGTTGGTTAATTTCCCCGATTTACTGGCTAATGCAAAGTCACGTGGTCAGGTTTTTAGTTTCACGCCGATTTTATTTCACTCGAACCAGTTTTTTCTTCTAAAAAAAAAAGAAAAAAACTCGCGTTAAGTTGAGTCGCAATTGTTTTTCTAAAAAATGGTTGCGGCTCGACTTCGCCTCGCGACCTAGAAGCGACGTGAATCTATCATACCAAAAAGCACCACACTTAATGACAATGCGTTGTCATGGAATTTTGGAGAATAGACTAACCTTTTTCACAGATCCGGTCGACTTTATATGTAAAAACATTGAACAAAAAGCACCAAGCCATAAAGAAACGTGAAGGCTTTCGTGAGTATCAAAAAATGCATTACGGTCCACACAACGATCACACTCGGTCAAACATAGCATACTTAGCGTTCCACCACCGATATTACACATTCTCTGCCGGTCATTAAGCTGAAATAAAATCGATAGCAATGTAAAATCGCAAAATGTCGGTTTATTTTTCAATAAAAGCCATTCTGCCCTTTTCAAAACTACCGGTTTTGAATCCAGCTTAAAGCGAGCAGGAATCCCTCTGTGTAAATCCACTGGTGGATTCACCCAAGTAAGACACGTGGTGAGGTGGTCGAAATGGCCCAAACAAGCCTGTAAAGCGGGTGGCAAAATAAATATACACTGTAATGGCCGATCAATACTTGGTAAACCAGAACCAGCACCCACTGCAGCCTCGAAATAAGTCTCAGTTGGCAACCAAATTGTCATCGTTTTTCTAACCGCGCGTGAAAGTCGTGTAACTGGGTCCAACCGCCTACCATACACCGTAACTTCTCTCGACTCCGGCCTGAATAGTAAAAAACGCTGACAATTTTAAACTGAAAACAAGATATGTTTTTTCATATTTTTTGACTAATGAAAATAAAAAAAACCCTACTCTGACTAATGAACGCATAATAAGTGAAACGAAACGTGTGTTGATAATTTTTATTTTTTCGAAGTTACCACCGAATTCATTTTAATTAAAATTTTAATAAATGAAGTCTTTTGTGTGACACATGGGACCAAAATGACCGGAAAGAGGAATTCAGTTTCGAATTTCTAGTTTTCAACCTTAACTCAGTGTTTTTTTTCGAGCCATCATTTCAGTAATATAAAAATGAAAAGAAAAAAATCCCTTAGTAAGGGTCAAGGTCACTGATCGCTTCATCTTTTAAAAACTAAAAAAGATTCTGGCAGCGGCTTGCCCTTTTATTTCGCTCACACCTAACGTTTGTTAAATTCTCGCAATAACCATAAATGCTCACTTTAAACAGTGAAGTAAAATAATTTTTTCGAGTCCTTATAAAAATAGGTAAGGCAATTTATTGTATTCAAATAATGGCACTGTAGGTCCTACAACGCAAATAAAAATCTATATTTTTATTTTTTAACGTTCTAAGGGTCGAACGAGTCCTTGTTTGATTTCAATATTTTTGCATATAACTTATTAAGAATATTATATTCACAATGAGATTACACAATATCAGTTACGTTCTTATAAAGTACAAATCTTGAAAACTATTTTTTATTTCAAGGTGGTGCGAGAGCTGATCTAATTTTGGTATCTTATCTTTTTTGCAAGCCTTACATTTGCAGTGTTAGGGCCGGTTAACAAATAGATGAGCGCACAAAGTTGATCTCCTACTCGCACTAACCTTGCTCGTGAAAATAAGTTCTCTTCTCCTCATTTGATTATCAGTGACATAAGAGAGAAAAAATGTGCCAATTACACTTTTCATTCAAATCGGACCAGTTTTGACTAACTTGACCAATATTCTCCCCCAAGGTACACAGATCGGTGTTATTTTCGAAAAATATAACATAGATCAAAGTATTCGAGAAATTGCATCTTTTTTTCATTTGACAATAAAAAATCCTAAAAATTATTGTAATTATAGATAAAACTATATTTTAATCTTAATTATCACACAGATTTGGTGATTATACGCGTAATTACCTTGGCATTTCTGACATATTTACACCCGGATCTGCAGGGCCATATTTTTCAGTGTTTTCAGCGGTTTCAATTGAATCATAAAAAAGCTCATCGTCACTATCCGAACATTCACTCAAATCCATGTAGTCGCGATTTTCGCACAAAGGATTAATCAAGGGGGTGGTCGACAACTGTTTTCTGACTTTATCAGGTCCCTCTTGTATCATTTTTTCAAAAGTCTTGGGCAAATTAAGATCCCTTTTTGAAATAACATGGTACTGTAACTCATCTATCAAATCCGATGATCGCAGCGACAATACAATCTCGTCGATCTGACCCCATCCTGCCACTGCTACCATCCAGTCGGGTGTCATATTACAAAAGTAGGTAAACCTGAAATGTGATATGTGTTAATACTACATTTAGTAACATATATAATAAGCTATATATATAGTCGAAACAAGTCACATGTGTCACCTAGTGAGGCGGCGAGGGGCAGAAAACCTTATTTTTTCGAAAATATGTTTTCTGTGATTTCTCGCTCTTCAGTTCACGTGGGACGAGTTGCTATTATATATTCATACACAAATTTTTTCTATTTACCTTGACATAAAATTGCAGAAATTTTGACAATTTCTCAGTGAATAATTTCCAAATAATAAATTCGCAGCTTTTCCATAATCCTCGGCAATACTTCTTAATTTATCAGGACTTAATAATCTCCATTGAGAAACAATCTTCACAAACTCGAATCGGTGACGAGGCTCAAAGAACAGTTTGCCATAATCAGCTAATATTGCCAACCCACGCTCAACCGCCAAGACCTGTTCCGACATTCGTTTTTCGGTTATAACCTGATCAAAACTCGCCTGTCCACGTGTCACTTCGGTTGGGCTAACCAGGGTAATCAAAGCATCTGAAATGGACATATTCTTGGGAAACTTTTCATCAATAAATTGCAAAATGAGATTTTCGGACGATAAATCTACATCGCTAGTATCGTCATATTTATTAAACATTGAATCGGTCACGATACTATCAACGTCAGAATCCATTTCATCCAATATTAATTGCGCAGCTCTCTCGTGTTCAATGACTAATCTCAACTCGAGATATTCATTTTCGATTTTTCGCATCTAGAAAAGTTATTTAATAGATATCGGAGAAATTAATTGCACTACTTTGACATAAAAACGCAGTTCTTTAGTTTAACAAAAAAACCAGTTTTTGGTCCCCTCCTCGGGCTCCCTTAATTTAGTGGCATTTCTCTTCAAAAATTTTAATGCTCCTATCCTACATAGGGAGGGTCATGTAGTGACCATTACGCTGGGTTTTTTATATTAAACTATATCTTTAAAAACACTGAAATATCAATTACGCCGAGTCTAGGGCATGGCCCCGAACCCCCCCTTCTTTTTTCACTAATGTTCAGAAATCGGAAAAATTAAATTTCTCCTGTTTTTTAGATTAGGGTATAAAGAGGGGATACGGAGTCAACTGTTCTGATTCTAGAATGTGAAACTATGTTTTTTCTCTAACAAAAAAAAAAAAAAATTGCATATTCTGATTCAATTTTCACTTACTCGCATATTTTCCATTGCTAACTTTAACTCTCCGGACTTTTCTCCTGAACATTTCGCCGCCGCCTCGATATTTAGCAAGCTCGCATTTAATTGTTTTTCAAGGTCACCCAATCTGACGCTCAACTGATCAGCCATTGGTCTAATAATAAAAATATTTATTTTACAAATAAACCACAGTAAAACTTATTTTCTTTCCTTTTTCTTAAACATTAACAAGTACAAAATAAATTAAGTTCCATATTTCAATCAAAATGAATTAAACATCTTTAACATTGGGTGATATAATATTACGTGATACAGTGGTGTATGTTTAAATGAGAAAAACCTCATTTAAAATTTTTCAAATTTGGCGAAAATAATCTCATTTTTCAAAAATTAGAAAAATAACAGTAGCGGTTTTTTCGAATAGTTTTTTTGGCTAAACTGACACAAAATCAAATTGAATGTAAATTTTACTCACTTTGAATAAAATTGTCTCCCTCAGTGTTTCTTTTCTAAATATCTTCTTCAAGGACCTCGCTGTAAAAACACAGTTTATGAAATGAAACAAAAGTCGAATTTTCGAAAATAACTTTCAGTTTGCAATTCTAGAATAATTATGAAATTTCATGAATTATTACAAATTGAATAAAGCAGATTACTCTTTGATAGTTATACTAACTATGGGTCATCGTGACTCATACTGATGCTACCACACCCCAACGCTTATATCTGACTCATACTCTATATAAGTTGGCGGCTGCGGTAAGTATGTCATTGATGAATCATAGCTCTGAAAATTACATAAAAATATTTTTTTAGTATAAACTTGCCTAATTTTTAAGCATTTAAAAACTATATTATATATTTTTTTTTCACTTTCAAGAAAAATAACTAATGTTACGACAATGATATAGTGGTTAAAATTATATAAAAAATACGGTTTTTTTTCTCATATCGAATTAAATCTCATTATTAACAGTCTTTGTTTATAGCAAAGTTATAAATGTGCTTTTTCTCGGAAAAACCGATTTTTTTCCCGCTAATACTTTTCTTCACACAAAAAACTTAAATATCATAATTCTCTGAAATTTATTCTTAGGTCTTGGCATTTTCTTTCATGAGGTTTTAGTCAACTTTTGCTAGAAATTACTCGCATAAGAGTAAGCTAAATCCTGCCACACAGGGACTCACAGGTACTAACTAATGAATGATCACTGAAAATTGAAAATTATCGTTTTTTAACGACGGTGATTTTTTCGACAATTACGTACACTGTAGATCTGTTAATTATAATTATAATGAGTCGACAACACATCAGCTAAAAATCACCATTGTAATAATTAATAATCCTCGTCCTTTTCTGCTCAATTTCACGAAAAAAATTCCTGTTCGTCTTATCATGCAAATCTTGCCTGGTGGGCTCAAATGATCGCTGAAACCTGCCGTAAACAAAAACGGAAAAATAAGTCATGGAAAGATTGCAAGAAGAAGTTCGATGATTGAAAGATGCAAGTCCGAACACATCACTCTTAGATTTCATTCAACGTAACTTTCCGCAAGGAACTTTCTGCAACCTTTCTGTACTTACAAATTTTAAAAAACTAGTCACTGCATTCAGGAAATAATCATTTGCATTTTCTAGTTTATGAAACCTTTAAATCTCTGTAAATAAAGAGTCTTGTTTTTGAAAATGTAAAAAAAAAATGAGGTTTTTTATGGAGTATTTTTCGACAGGGTGCACAGCGAAACGACCGACATTTTGGCAGCTCTGCGAGCTGAGCCGCGAAGCGGTCCGCGAAAAGTCAATAAACTTATTTACGTTTATTTCATAACTCAAAATTAACACGGCGAATAATCTTTTTTTTAACTTGTGTCTTCTCATGTGAAATGTATTGAAAGATCACTTTAGGAGCCACTTCTCTAATTTTTATATTATATTCAATCAATGTAAAAATACAAAAAAAAACCAGAATTTTATCAATCTAAGTTTTCGAATCTTATCGTCTGAAGTGTTCCAAGACATATATTGGTTAGCAAAATTTTTGTGAAAGCCCTATAAATAAAAATGTGTTTTCAATTTTATTAACTAGTTTTTGCCAAGGCAGAAATTAAATTGCGAATGGAGGTTTGTATAAGGATGGTTTGAATTTCGTGTCACAATAAATTTGAGCCAAAAAAGACATTTTTAGGCAACGTGGAATTGCGATGAAATGGATCGGTGTACTTTCTCGTAAAAAATAAAGAAACATTAAAAAAATTCAATTTTGACAAATTTATTCATTTATTTCTAGAATTTTCCTATCAAAGTTCAATATCCCTCAACGGTGTGATCATGATTGTCCTAGGTTCCTAATCTTTTCATCGTGTGATAATAATCCGAGGTAATTCTCGTATTATTCAGTTATATGAAACGTTAGTTTTTCATTCTCATTTCAACTCTAATAAGTTAACTTTTAGGATAATTTAACAAATAACTTTATTCTAGTCAAATTCGAAATGAGCCATGGTTTCCGAAGTCAGAGAAAATTGACCCCAAAACTATATTCGATTAGAGTGTCAAAATGTTATAAGACACAATTGATTCTGAGTGAAAGAATGTAGAAAAAAATGTAGAAAAACCGAAGTTCGTAAATTTCGGGTGACCAAACGGGCATTCAACCTTTTCGTGTCAAAATGAGATTAACTGCCGCCTTTGATATCAATGTGTCTAAATTGACATTTTGGTTGTCCTCATATAATGCGTCTTAAATGACATTTTTCGGTCGCCATACATTGGTATATTAAGGCCCTTCTATATATCTTTTTTCGAAACAAGAATTTATTGGCAATTTTTGGTCAAAAAAACTATTTTAAATTATGTGGCTAGAAATGGAAAATTTTCGTACCATGGCACTAGGTCTTCAGCAATATGTCAACTCCGGAACTGATCGCATATTGCGCTCATGGGAGAGAAAAAGACGACTCTGAATCCGACGAACGGTTAGTTTATATGGACAGCCTGAAACTTCAAAAGATCGTCAGTTTCGCTATTGTTCAATTAAGAATCGGATCAGAGTTTATTCAAAAATTGATTCGATCCTAATTTACTGACGATGGCATTGGTCGATAAATACAGAATTTGCTCTTGATCGACCCCATCGGTTTTGTTCAAATATCCTTTAGACACCTTTTTGTTGATTGAAGAGATGTTAGGCTGAAAGAAGAGAACAGCGGCCCATGAGTGGCTGAAGGGGTTCAGGAGTGTTGGTTGGCTCCCAACTACATCTCTCAAAGTCAAAAAAGGTGTTAAAAGGGATATACCGATATCGTGTGCATCAGCCCGACTTATGCAAAATTTAAACGTCATCAGATAAAGATGTTTGCAGAACCGATCTATCCCTACTTACGGTTCTGATGAAATAACATTTTTTAATTTAAATATTTTTCTGATTTTAACTTTTTCATTGAATAGCTACCAACTTACAATTTTCAAGGTCAAACTTAATTGACCCGTTTGAAAAAATAATTTTCAAGGGGTAATGTCGACTAAAGAATTTATTATATTGATAACAGACCCTCAGAGGACGATCTGCATATTTTTAATGATTCATACAACGCGGAATACTACGCACCCATCAAAAATGGGTACAGAAAAGGGATTTCATTGTTCAGATTGAAAACGGATAATAATCAACAATTTAAAATTCTCGCATTTTTCAAATCCTTCATGATCTGTCTCTATGAGGGTCTGAAATGCATTAAGCTGTCATTTTTAAATTTTTGTAATCAATTCCATTTTCAAAAACAGATTTTATACAGGCATTATTAATCACTTGTTACTTTACAATTGAGCGTAATTGCAAAGAACTGACGCATTATTTGCGTTTAAATTTAAATCTGGAGATCACTATATTTTCTCTTTGCATTCCATACCACGGATGAATCATAATTTCCAGACCAGAGAAATCTGGAGATATTTAAGAGCTCATCATTTGTTAATAAAAAGTCTGAATTAACTACGTGGTTACGTGGTGTTATACAGTTTTATTATATACAATTCTGATTTTTTCAAAATTAGCTATTGCGAGTTTTTTTCTGTCTCGAACATCCATAACTGCAATTTTCTATTTGAACTCTTTTGGATTTTCACACAATGTTGTCTATTTAATCAAGATATCTCACCACAATTTTTTACATTTCTGAGATTTTTTTTATTCTGATATTTCAAACACTATTGCTGTTTATATTCCATAAATTTTCAAATATTCATTACAGATTAATAGATTAATAGAACTCACATTTTTCAGAAACAAATATTTTTTTGTCATTTATCAAATTGAATTACAAAAAAAAATTTTCAGTGTTTTATGACCGAGATTTAAATTTTGTGTTTTGGAAAGTATAATTAATTATTATTAAAAGTCGACGAGTTATAAATAAAAAAAAAATAAAGTATAGTTTTAATAAACTTAGAGTCAGCACTTTTAATTTGAAAATGAATCCAAATTGGAAATTGCTCGGCAACAATTCTATTTTTCGTTCAAAAAAATACATTGTGCGACAGTTCGTTTACTATATTGGCGACATATCGGGACATTTTTTACAAATGACTTAACTCATTTTTTTCGAAGTATTTTTTGCTAATATCACTTTTAAATTGAATTTAAACTCATGGTTTTCATCGTTTATTAATTTAAAATTGCGACCATATAAAAAGTGGCCAGAATAATTTCTTTCGTACTATTTGTGAGAGTTAAAAATCGTTAAAAGTTATTTTTGGTTTAAAAAAAAGTCACTCATATTTGTGAAAAAATTAATCAATAGATCTTTATGAAAGAGGACGTTATAGTTTTTAAAAAAACATTATTCTTTCGAAGAAATATTTTGAAAAAATAAAATCTTATTGATTCGTAAAAAGTCAATTTCTTGAGAAGAAATCAAAGAATGAATTTTTTAAAATAATATTTTTGGTTGAAAAAAAAGAATATTTAGAAAAATTTTAAGCTTGTTTGAAACCAGAGGCTTTATTTAAAAAAATTAAAAATAAAAGATTCCAATTTTTGGTGCAAAACGGACATAATGTGATATAGAAAAATAAGGCACGTCGTTTTGACCAGTAACTTTACACCGGAGTTTTCGGAAGTATTTTTCTCGAAGTATAATTTCGCGACCATTTCTCAACAATTAACTTAGGCACATTCTCAGAATCATTGTTTATTCATTGTTAATTGAATTGTAATCAGCATCATTATTAATTATTCTTAAGTTCATCGCTTATTCATTGCAAAAATGCCGACTCATGTCAAATAGTCGGGCAAAGAATATCTTTAATTAAACATAGCTTATACTCAAGATGTCAGCCGTTATCTGTTGATGACAGTACTTTGATGGATACAGTAAATAAGGTTAATCAGATCTAAATTGATAATACAAGAAACCAGTCCTTCAAAATTTACAAAACAAAATACCAATACAGTTTGAATGGGCAGAGATTTTAGAGACTGATTGGAATTTATCATTCCAATCGACGTCAAAGTATGTGTTATTTTGTCGTATAAATATTTTGTAGTATAATTGTAGTATAACTAAATGTATGTTCATTGACTGGTTTTAATAAAAAA
>SCLH01000404.1:578646-589706 GCA_004367855.1 Oikopleura vanhoeffeni | reverse complement strand
AAAAATGTTCCCAAACAAACACCTGTACCCACTCATTAACTTTGAAAAAAACCGTTATTTTGTATACTTGGGCCTCCGAGCAAAAATCAGCACCTATAAGAAGGTCCTATGAGTTTAAAATTTTAGATCTAGGACAGTTTTTGACGCATGAAATGTTGGTACAATTATTTTCGCCATCCGACCACTCCGCCTGGCCGCGTGTAAGGCGGTTCAAAAAAACGTTTTTCAACACAAAGCAAAATGTTCATCTTTTTGTCGCAATGCTAAACTAAATTGTTTTGTGTGAGGTAAAATTTTGCTCCATATTGACATCTCAAATTTTATGTACAGTAAAGTCACGTGGTGATCACCAAAAATGGAGTGTCGAAACCTCGCAATTATTTTAAAATCAATGATATAGGGTTGCTTAAAAGAGCGCAAGCATCGACTTTGTGGAAACGGTATTAAGCAACTATGGGTCTTAGATGGACCACAGGTGGTGCCTAGAGGCGATTTCACGATTTGTTGGTGTAAACGGCAACACGGTTATTAGCATTTACAGGATAGCTCATTATAAAATAAATGGAAAGGAAACTATTAGTAAAGAAATGTTTGAAGAATTAGATTCAAATTTATTTTTTCAGAAAATTTTGCCGAGCGCTGATTGGTTGAAAAATAAAATGCCTCCAAAGGTCACTTTTGACTCCGGGAAATGAAAAACCGCATGATTAATTTGAGATAGAAAACATATTTTATTTTGTTACGTGAAATCAGAAAATTGGTGTTAGGGCTACTCAAAATGCGAAAATTGTTAATAAAAAGGGGGTATGCAACTCTGATTAGACAATTTTCTCGATTGAACATATGAAAACTGAGAGCTTTCATGAGAAAAACCGAAAATGCTTATTTGTTAAGGGAGTGTTGTCGCTGATTAAGTTGTTTTTTGAAGTTTTTTATAATGGTTTCTTGATGAATGTAGAGGTGGTATGAAATAAAACTTTCTGAACGTGGAAGATCAAGTGTCGAAACAATTTTAACACTTGTTGTATATGATACAATTCAACCTTCGCCCCACCACTAAACCCTCAATAAGCTCCAAAAAGAAACTTAAAAAAGGCTTACACTCCTACAATTAACATGATTTTCTTCTAGATTTTTCGAGTAAAGTTTTGTGAGAAGCAATATCAACAATAATCTTAAGCCCTTTTTTGGGAGTTTTGCTTTTGACAGACAATTTTTTCTTCGGACCAATTTTTGTGAGATTTTGTTTTTCGCTCTTTTCGAATTTTTTTCGTTAAAGCAAAATTTTGAAAAAGGACTCTGTTATGTGATATTGATTTTTCAGAAACTTGTCTCAAAAAAATAAACAAAAATTAATTTTTTAAATTTCTCAATCAAGCCCAGATTGTTTTTGTGTCAGACTAGTTCATCTTGTCCGTCTTTTCCAATATTTTCATATCTGAAACCACGATTAGACGGATTATTTGGAACTCAGCCTAGTGTTATTTTTCTAAAACTGAAATATAATTAATCCTGAAAATGCTAAATAAAAGCGAAACGTCGATTGAATAAATTTTTGATAAATTTAAACCGCGTCAATACAGAGAACCTCTAAAATGGACCAACCTACGATACATTCGTTTAGAAAATACATAAAGCGAGCCGGCATATTAGAATTTTCTAAATGCCTCTGTATTACAAATGGAATTCATACCGAATTTTTTGCGAAAATTGGCGATAAAGTGAATACTCGATCAATTATCCCCAAGAGAAAGAAATAATTTAGAAAAACGTAAACTGTCCAATGAACTTGAAAACCAAATTAAAAACGCTGTAACTTTTCATAAAACGATATGTGAAAATGAAAAATCTTTCTTTCTGCGTCATATGTTCTCATATTGAATTTTTATCTAAAATGATGCTTTAGAAAGTTATGTTATGAAAATGTGAAAAGAAAAATGGACATTATTAGAAATCAAAATATTACATAAATGATCGCTGTTAAATCTTCAAACTATACTAAAACTGAACTCATAATTTAACCGATACTCTTATACCTTTAGACATACAAAATTTATAGAATTAGGGCCAAATAATGCTATAGGCGGTTATGTGCCGAAAACTGAAAGGCTCTTAAATATACGTTGCGCTTAACGGATTCATGAAAAAAGTTAGAAATGTGCTCGCAAGTTAAATATCGATGAATTTTCTATCGAAGATTTACGATGTACTACCATGCGCACGGTCGAAAATTGAGTTTTGCAACACTCAGACACAAGAGTTGAAAAATTCTTGACGTTCAAGCGAGATAACCCTGAAATACTTTTCATGAAATGCGATAAAAGCAAAAATATTTGTGTTTATGTATAAAAAAGACTATGCCAAAAAATTAATGAACTTTTTCGAAAACAATAATGATTTTTCAAACGATAGAAAACTGTGACTGGCAAAAACTATTGCGGTGAGTTTAATTTACTCAACAACAAAACCCTAGTCTGAGTAACAAGCCCCCCCTCCCCCCTCGAAACTATCAATAAAAGCCACAACCTCTATTTCTCACTTTATGGTAAAGTGAAAGATCATAAAATCAACTATCCTTTGAGACCTATAGGAACCAGTTATGGACAGCCTGACACTAGGTGCTTGAAAACTTCATTAATAATTGATTTTCACACTTCGAGGACTTTGTACTTATGCCATTAAAAAGCCAAGTTGGTTTAAGAACGAAATGCTGAAAACAAGCCTATTTTTGACCCTAGTAAAACATGAAATTTTTAGTTTTGATGTTATTTCCTTGTTTCCAAACATAAATAATAGCTCGGACTATCAATTTTATCTAAATGAAGTTTTTAAGCGCCATCGAAAATTTTTAATGAAACGCGATAAAACCGGAAAAGTTTTTACCAGTACCCTCCACGTTGGAGAAACTTAGGAAATTTTTACATGGGGTTTTAAATATTTCAATATTTTTGAATGTCAAACCGAATTTAGCCAAAACGCGGCGTCAAAATGGGATCACCCCTTAGCTCACTTTTAGCTTGGATTTATTTTGAGCATAATGCGAGCGAACAGTTATAGAAAAACTGGAAAAACAAGATTTGTTCGTGAATGGATTCGATATGTCGCCATGATTGTATTTGTGTTGCTAAAAAGGCTCGTTCCAAAATATGGCTGAATAAAATCAACAAATGGGACAAATATCAAGTTTGCTTATTGAAAACGTGCTGATAATAAAACTAAACTTTTGCCAGTACTATTTTTCTAGAAAATGACACGTTTGAATTCGCCCATATCGTAAACAGCTTCTGAAACTATTTTGAGCAATTTTAGAAAGGCTATCATTTCTGAGAAAACCTGATAAGTAATATTTCACAATGCTTCATCTCTCTAAAAACTCAAGTTCAACTCATGAAATACTACTTTATGATATGGAAACAATTTGAAGCCCTTTACTAAATAACGCCTACCCCCTTAAGTATAAAATCAAAATTTACACAATTTTTGCAGAATGGCCTAAACAAAACCACCTGATGTGATTTTACATTAAATCTGCCATATACATCTAGAAATATGGATTACCATATTAAAAAATGATTAATGATATTAAATTAATCATGCCCACTTTTCATATAAGGTTAGTCTACAAATTATAGAGTATCAACTTATTTTCTGCTGATTCAAAACCGAAAAAATCAGATATTCTCGAATCCACAAACTGTTGCTACAGTTTAAATGCCTTTGCCAAAAGTCACTATGTGGGCATGACTGCTCGATTGATCAAAACAAGGGCCACAGGCATAGAAAACCCATCTTCTGCAAAGGGAATTTACTACATATTAACAGTTGCCGACTTTCTTTTCACCTTGCTGAGTTTGAACGAAAAAATTCAAACGCTAATACAGGGAAAGAGCTAAGAAAAAAATTAGGACTCATTTTCATGCAACATTTTAAAAATACTGCAAAAACGATTCCGGTCTTACTTCGAACGACGTAAAACTGAAGCGTTTTTCATTCGAATTACTAAGACCAGACTTAAATGATCAGAAGGATCATAACTGTTTTGCACTATTTTAATGTGGGCATTTTTTAATCTCAATCAAGCCAGATTTGTTTTGTGATCAGACTAGTTCACCTTGTCCGTCTTTTCAATATTTGTCATATCTGAAACCACGTAAGGAGATTATTTGTAAACTCACCTAGTGATTTTTCTAAACTGAAATATAATAATCCTGAAAATGCTAAATAAAAGCGAAACGTCGATTGAATAAATTTTTGAAAAATTAATTAATTAAAAATTTTATTTTATTGAAAATTGAGCCCCTAATCGGCGATGAAGAAGATTTTCATATTTTTATTAAATTTTGTTGAAAAATGAGCCCAAATCGGCCGAAGGCAGAAAAAGGGGGATTTTATATTTTTATTAATTCTGTGAAAAATGAGCCCAAATCGGCGAAGGTCGAATAAAGGAGGATTTTATATTTTCATTGAATTTTGTTGAAAAATGAGCCCCAAATCGGACAGAAGTCACTTCGCGAAATTTCAAAATCTATCTCCTCCGATACCATATATCGAAATTCTTTCAAAAGTTGACACTCATACATGTACGTGGAATAAGCAGGCTAAGGTTCGTAGGAGAGCGATTTACATTTCGATGACTGAATTTTCCTAGCGGTCCAATAACCCAACGATTTTTGGCCGTTTTCACGATTTTGGCTTCAAAATCTATCTTATTTGTGATGCAGTTTTCACAAGATTAAGGATAGATTCAAAAATAAGCATTTCGGTTTTTCTCATGAGCTCTTCGTGCAGTATATTTCACCGAGAAATGTCAAATCAGAGTTGTATACTCTCTTAAAATTGGCCAATTTTCGAGTACACATTTTGAGTACCTAACAACCATTTTCTGATTTGTAACAAAATTTTAAAAATATTTTCTAGTCTTATTTAATCATGCGGTTTATTTTCGGGTCAAAGTGACTTTTGAGCATTTTTATGTTCAACCAATTAGCGATCGCACATTTTGAAAAATTTAAGGAGGTCCCGTCGCGTTTTAAGTTTTTTAACTGATTACTACGGGAAACGGATATTGTTACAGACTGATATTCTGACGACTGATAAAACAAAATCTCCTCTGCTGATTATTTTTTCTGTGGGGTGCAAAAAATATTTAACCTACGCAAAAACACATTGAAAACGGAAATTTCAGATTTGCGACAAGGTCGTTTGGGCTAACTAAACATACAAAATATTTTTAGTTATTACACAATATTTCTGACACTTATGAGCATCTTTTAATTAGTCAGATCCTAAAAAAAATTTTCAAAACTCTAGAAATTTGGAAAAAATTCGATATTTTTATAGGTTTTACGCTAGAAGTTCGTTTGAGATAACTGATGATAAGATTAATTTTTCGTTCTAACAAGTTTAAATAACATTCGGCATCATTTTAATTAAGCAGATTTTGCTCATGACGCTGATTTTTTTTCTAGAGCCTACCAAAGTTCGAAATATGAAAAAATTTGAAATTTCAAAAATCCAGGACAGGACAAGACAAAAATTTGAAATTTCTTCCCTAAGGACAGGACAGAAATTTGAAATTGCCTGCCTCAGACAGGTCAGAAATTTTCAAATATTGTGCCGACCTCTGGTCAACCTTATTAAAAGAGAACTATTGCCAGAAAAGTTAAATCAGAAGTTTTCTTTCATTTTTTGTTATCTTAGAAACTATAATTAAAAAAATCTATCTATGCGCACAAAATAGGGTCAAATTAATTACCAAAAATTAATTAAATACCAAAATCGTTTCACAAAAACTCACGATTTCTTAGATATTATATTAGTTTAATAACTACATATTTACATTATTTTTTAATAATAACAAACTTTCTACTTTATAAGTGTTTGAGTGTAATTTATAAAACTTGCAAGTGCTGGACTCGAACCCAAGACCTTCGGATAAGAATTAACATTGTCTGGCCACACTGCGTTCAAAAATATTAATCTGAAACTTTATTAATACCTTAAATAGAAGCTGATTTTTTTTTAAATGTTTTGAAAAATCCAGTTTTGTCCGTTAGAGGTACGAGATTTCGGAGTTCAGAAAAGCGTAGGTTTTTGCCTGTTTTGTCCGCTTAAGAAGTGGTCCGCTAGACAGAATTCACAGTATTTTTTTCTCTTATTCTCCAATAGCTCGGCCAATCACATTTGAAATTCTTCAGTTTAATCGCATTTCCCCCACATCACTCAAATAACTTCTGAGAATGTTGAACACGTGCGCATCGAGCGTGTGGATATTTAAATGGACATTATCCCGTTGGCAACCAGGCAACAAAGATACGTTAATATGATATCAACTATAATTATTAGTAATATTATTTATAATAATATATTTAAAAATTAATTAATAATAATAATTTATTAATTAAATTAAATATCATAATAATTTATATAATAAATTATATATATAATTAATAATAAATAATAATAATTAATAATAATAAATAAAATAAATATATATAATAATAAAAATAATTAATAAAATATAATTTAATAATAATTAATAATAATATAAATATAATTATATATAATTAATTAATAAGAATAAAATAATTAATAAATATAATATTAATAATAATTAATAATAATATTAATAATAATAATAATAATAATTAATAATAATTAATAATAATAATAAATAATAATAATTAATAATAATTAATAATTAATAATAATAATAATTAATAATATAATTAATATATATATAATAATAATTAATAATAATATAATAATATATAATAATATATAATAATAATTAATAATAATTATAATAATTATAATAATAATAATAATAATAATAATTAATAATATATAATTAATAATAATTATAATAATATATAATTAATAATAATTAATAATAATTAATAATAATTAATAATAATTAAATAATAATAATAATTAATAATAATAATAATAATATATAATAATAATAATATATAATTAATAATAATTAATAATAATTAATATAATAATAATAATTAATAATTAATAATAATAATAATAATAATAATTAATAATAATTAATTAATAATATATAATAATAATAATAATTAATAATAATAATTAATAATAATTATATAATAATAATAATTAATAATAATAATTAATAATAATTAATAATAATTAAAATAATTAATAATATTAATAATAATTAATAATAATTAATAATAATATAATAAGTAATAATAAATAATAATAATAATAATTATAATTAATAATAATAATAATATAATAATAATTAATAATAATTAATAATAATTAATAATAATTAATAATAATTAATAATAATTATAATAATAATAATAATTAATAATAATTAATAATAATAATAATAATTAATAATAATTAATAATAATAATAAAATTAATAATAATTAATAATAATTAATAATAATTATGATAAAATGATATAATAATAATTATAATAATAATAATAATAATATATTAATAAAATTAATAATAATTAATAATAATTAATATAATTATATAATAATAATAATTATATTAATTATAATAATTAATAATAATTAATAATAATAATAATAATAATAATAATATAATAATAATAAATAATTAATAATAATAATTAATTAATATAATTAATAATAATAATAATAATTAATATATAATAATAATATAATTAATAAATTAATATAATATTATATATAAAATTATAAATTGTTAAGGACAATTTGGAAAATTATCCATATGTCCTAATAGCAGAAACCACAGTTCACATTTCAGGAATAATTTGTTAGTATACAAACTTAATTTTATATAAAACTAAAATCTCAAAACCCCGAAAATTTCGATCATCGATTTTTTGGTCCATTGTGAATTCCTCAGCCGAAATTTAACCCTCAACTCGAAATGTCTGAAATTCTGAAAATATCAGAAAATATTTTTTTAATGATGGAGGGTGGTCAAAATGATGGGGAAATGAGACAAATAATCACTTTTTTGAGGTCAACTTGGAAAAATTGAGAAAAAAAATATTTTTTTCGAATTCTTCATCAAAAATCATTCGGAAACCACCTTAAAAAATTTCGTGACGCTTAGGACTTAACATCTCCGAAAGTCCCGCGCGAACACCCTACTCATGTCTATATCTAGATTTAGTTAATTCTCAGAAATCCATCCCAATTTCTGAGTTAAATTTGTTAAAAAGTTATAATTAAAAAATAAGCGCACTAAGGATTCGAACGCGGGACCAGGCGTTACAGGCGTACGACCCAAACCACTCAACCATTGATACTTATTAAATTATAATTCAAAACTCGATAATATAACATTTTTGTAAATTTTTAAACTAGTTGTGAAATTTGGGGCTTTGCTGCGTGATTAAAAAAAAATTTTTTGGTGTCTGTACTTATATTTTCAAGAGGTATCCCACAAAAAAATCTAAGCTTATATACCGCAACTTTAGTTTGCTGTGCCTACCCTTAGCTCTAGATACGATACGTTCATTTTTTGATTGCGAACTTCCCTTATACGAACGATCCAGTTTTAAAATCAACCTCTCTAGAAACGATACGATCCAGTTTTTATATCAACCCCTCTAGATACGATACGCTCCATTTTTAATTTCGACCTCCAAGATACGATACGATCTAGTTTCTATATCACCCCTCTAGATACGATACGATTTCTCGATCACATCCCTGGATCAAAATACGATACGATCCCTGGATCACATCCCCCTTGACGAGTCAATTCAAAAGTTATGAAGTTTTCAGTAATATATACTTCTGCCAATTCAAATTTATTTTTAAATGATTCGCAGTGATATTTAATTTTTATAAGTCAGTTCTTAGAAATTTTTTTATAAAGTGAATCGGACACACATCTTCGATTCAACTACATCTAGATTCATTGCTTCGACAAAGTCTTTTTGCTCCAGTTCTGGAATCTGTGCTGTTTTGAAACCATCTAAACTCTGGACACTTTCGTATATAACTCGTTTTGCAATCAGCTCAAGTTGATCATCACCGATATTTGAACCAACCTAAAACCTATTTGTGATATCAAGTCAAGGTGAAGTTTTTCATTGTAAGTCAATTATTATTTGAAAATTTGTTTTCGGCCTGATATCCAATTTGATTTAATTTTTCGTATTGATTATTTCGAAATCTTTTGAAATCTTAATTTATCGATAAAGAAAGAACAATTAATGAGATAGGTGATAAGATTACAATAATAGAAACTGAGTTTGTGAAATTTCATCATGATGCTAAAAGGCCTTTATTTAATTCTTGTTTATCAATCAAAACGCAATTGATACCATAAAAAAACTAGCGAATTTAATTTGTTGTTAAGTTTTTCTGTCAAATCATTCCATATCCCCTATTCACACTTTATCACTTTTTGGTTAGAATGCGTAGCCACAACGTTAAAATCACACGTTAAAAGAAGTAGTGGCTGCGCATTCTAACCAAAAAGTGATAAAGGGATATTCCTTTATCTTACTTTTGTGAATATCCCGGCCCTGATTAGCAAACGTTGTGTGTTTTTAAGTAGGACCGGGATATTTACAAAAGTGTGATAAAAGAATATCCTGTTCAGAATAAAAATACACATACAAATCTTGAATTCAATTGGCATAACATTTTAACATAAATAGAAAATTAACAAAAGTTACAAAAATTTTAACATAAATGGAATAATTGAAATATTATTTATAAGCCGATAATGTTATGAAAATGTTACAAAAATTTACATGCTATGAAAATGAAATAAATATAAGATGTTTATTTCTTTCTTTAATGTTATAATGTCTTGCCAATTTGAATTTTTGAATAAAAGGTATAAATATCATAAAAAGCATTAACCAATTTATTTTCCATTTTGTATTCTCACTTTTATGTTGATATTTTCTTCCTGATAGTAAAATACGTTTAAATCGATTTAAAGATAAACTATAACTTTTATTAGGAACATCAAAAGTCTAAGTGAAAACAGTTCTATATTTGATTATTTCCGTCTCCGAAATAATTTTACATAATCAAGTATTATTTGTTGATTTATAATATAAATTTTATTATAATATAATTTTATATTAATGAAATTATGTTTATATTAACATTCATTTATTAAAGCAAAAAATAAAATTCAAAAGATGAGAGTTTCATAATATTTAATTTAATTTCTGATTGGGTGGGCTGCCATTAACTTGGCAACTGGCTCAATATCACTTTATCACATTTTTGTTAATATCCCGGCCCTGATTAGCAAACGTAGTGTGTTTTTAAGTAGTAGGACCGGGATATTTACAAAAGTGTTATAAAGGGATATTGACTCCAGTTGCCGAGTTAATGGCAGCCCACCCAATCAGAAATTAAAATAAATATTGTGATATAACTTCCGAAAATAATAAGTCAGTCTATTTTTAATGCTTATTATTGTTAGCTCAAACGATATTAATATGATCCAGCTTATTGAAATCAATTTTTATTTATCTTAGGAAAGATTTGAATCTGAATTTTAATTAAAAAATAAACAAAACAATCTCAAAATTTTCCGAATTTTTTCCAAAGAATTTTTTTCTCAAAATCTGTTGGTCAAAACAAGAGAAATAGCCAATTTTACATTTTTTATACAGTATTCCATATTTATTATTTTTTAAAGCTGTCATCGTTGTCAAATAACCAAGCCGAATCTCAAGCCGCTCTGTGAAAAATTATAAAATTTTTATTTGTCGATTTTTTAAAAATATAATAAAAATTTTCTGCAAATGAAGTCCAAAATTTTTTATTCGTAGTTTTTTGAACTTTTCATAAAAGTCAGACTGAATCAATATTTGCATTTTTTGGTATCTATTGGGTTTCCGTATGTCAAGCGAAATTACAAGTTGTAAGTTACAACACTTTTCAATAAAAATTGTTAGCGCCATTTGGCACCTGAGTTTTGACAAAAAATTTAGCCAAAAATTTCCAATAAAATTATGGTTGTACTTGGCGTCATCTCTTTTACTAGTCAGGACCTTTTTAATAGAACTCAAATGACGCACGGTGCTTTTTTTGAGGGTGA